>JACJUY010002050.1:69882-87749 GCA_014220935.1 Platorchestia sp. MABIK
AAAAAGAAGGCCTACCTAACTTTCAGCTCGGGCCCTCACATTGTCCCCCTGGGAGTGCTAATTCCCATAGATACAATATTTGTATCCCCCTGAGGGGAAGTTCAAGCGTAAAGTTTCTTTAATTTCAAATCTGATCTCACAACGATTTTTAAAAAACAAGAGTGGCAAATTCAGCAGCACAGAGTTAGGGTTACGAGTGAGTCGAGCCAATTCACCAAAGTACATCAGCCAAACTAAACACTAAATCAGTTTATTTTTCCCCAATGGAGTTCATCGATCCTAGAAGTGCCTGAACATAAGTATTTGCACAGCTCCATTTTTAATCCAATTTGAAAATTTCGAGCTCTGGCTTGGGATAAAGAGTACAGGTAGTTCAAAGAACATAAATTCACCAGAATATCAAAATAGAACAAAAACAAATTTATTGGCCATGAGATCAATTAAACAAAGAAATGTACGACAAAAGTATTTGGGCATAACCAAAACCAAGTCTTCCGTAATTAAGGACGTAATATCTATTTGCATTAACAGCAGGGAAATGATTATAGTGACCGGGAAATAACCTTTGATACTCCACATGTGTCTTGTTCCATTCTGCACGGAGATGATCCGCAAATCAGCAAGATTTTTTTTGGACTCCTTTTGAGCACAGCACTCTACAAATCTTCAATGAGATTGAGGTGAGGCGATTGGCTAAGCCATTGAAGGTCAGTTATTTTCTTATTCGTAAACCATTCTTTTGTTAACTTGACCTTATCTAGCTGACAGGTCATCTTGCGTCGTAAACTTTTTTGCACTCGGACGCAGTTTCTACCTGCACATGGAACTATCCACTTTTCCATCACTGACGTGGAATTCTCCTACACTATGGACAGTAAAATAGTCTCACACCATGATGCTGCCTCATCCATACTTGACTGTAGGGATGGTGTTCTTAGGGCCATAGGCACTCCCGACTTTCCTCCAAACGCAACGAGCTTCAATTCAGCAGAAAAGTTTTCTTTTATCGGACCATACAACCCGTTTTCAAAACTCGGATCTTTTTTCAGGGTGGTTTTTGGTAAACATTAAACAGTTCCTCACATGTTTTGCTGTAAGAAGAGTTTTGCATGAAGTGAAAGCATGTTGACATCTTTGATACAATTCTCCAATAACCATTTTTGGACAAACGTGAACTTCTTGTTACTCCAGCTTTTCTGCAGGTATTTACGGGTTGGCATGCGCTCGTTCATCATTTTAAGCAGCACACAGCTTCATGGTGTTGCGAGGAGCTCCGATTGTTGGCAGATTGGAGGTTGCTGCAGTCTCTCGAGGTTTGGAAGTATTGCACCAACAGTAGAGCAGGGAACCTTAACACGTTCGGCAATTTGCCGAAATCCAACTTTTCGTTTTCAAATAACTTCTGAGTATTTCTTTCACTGCCTATGCATTATATTCACCGAGCCATCTTCAACATTTGGAAATTTGATGATTTTGCTGATAGTATAACTTGTTTACATTACATCCGCTTCTGGAAGCCTTATAAATAGTGCTTCAATTAACATGCGCAAATTGTGCAATAAAATGAGAATGATTTGATATGAAATAGATTTTGGCCGAGTTTTTCTGCCCCACTCATTTTTTTGGCTTAATTGATTTACGGACTGTCAACAAATAAATAAATGAATTTTTGTTCAGTTATTGTTTAAATTTTATTATATTAATTAAAGACTACCTGGTCCCAAAAAAAGCCAATTCTAAGAGAAAACTCATTTAGCATAGACTAGAAAACGAGGAGTCTATGTACAAGTTGTGTTCCCACACAAGATTGTACAGTTAATGCACAACTAGTTAAAAAGATAAAGAAATGACAAAGAAGCATAGCAAAGAAGACATGAAAAGGGAAAAAAGTGAAGTGGGCCAGAAACAGAAATCCCGAAGGGCCCATCTATAGCTGAGGTCGCAAACAATATCTCCTCAGGGGGCACCAGTCCTCACAGCTTAGGATAGACAAACCTAAACCTATTCCTTCTCTTGTGTAGAACGACCAGTGTTGAGGGAAATTTTGTTCTGCTTTAATATCTCTTCCAGAGTAGACATTTTTGTTCTGTTGAATTATTCTGGTAAATATATGCTCTCTAAACTACCTACCTATTCTCTTTGCTCCAAATTTTCCAATCACGTTAAAAATAAAGTGATTCAGGCACTGTGCAAACCCCAGCGAAGCACCTAGCCTTTAGAATACAATGTCATTCAGTACAATTTCTTTCGAGGAAATACAAGGGCAGGCAAAAACTTCATGAAATGGCAAATTCAAAAGGCACAAATATTAAATTTTCTTATTAATCAATACTCACAATTCATCCATGGCCATGGTCATGTGAATCATAATCATACAAAGATATTAAAGAATTATCAACCACGTAAATTTTCGGGCCATTCCAGCGAGCAGAATGTGAAGAGTGAGAAAGCACGGGAATACACAACCTCAATACGACCACGCCTACAACGCTCTCGCACGGCGGCTATTAGCCAACACTATCAGATACAGCACAGGTAAACACGCTTTTATAGCTGAAACTGCCTACGAGGACAGATTTCAAATAACACTCAAATTCATTATAGTCACGTTTGAGAACACAAACCAACAACGTATAAGCGTCAGCTTTTGCATTGTATCGCAGTTGTTCTTTACACGCCAATAAATTTGTCCCAATACATGTCAGGTACGGCCTTGATGAGCTCAGCATGGCGATTACCAAACAAACCCTGGGGTCCATCCGCGTGGTAAGACCTGCGAAGTTGCAGAGGATACTCAGCTAATTAGGTACAGGTAGCACTACTATTGCACGACTTCAGTGAGCAGGGAGTACATGGGTATGTAGGCAGGAGTGCCGTTGATGTGCGCGTGCGACACGGGCGTGCCGTGCAAAGAATGCGTCGCCACCACCGTTTGATGCGCCGCCGCGCTCCCGCCGCTCACGGACCCCGGCGCGATGACCGCGGCGCCGCTCTGCGCAATGCTCGGCACCACCGCCGTGCCATGAGTCAGCCCCTCCACTGTCACCCCCGCCTGCGAGCTGATCGCGCCCACCACCTGGATGGCGGTGTTGCTCAGGTGCAGTGGCGTCGGCGTGCTGCTCGACGAGGGAGTGTTACCACCCAGCTGTTGTTGCTGTTGCTGCTGCTGCTGTTGTTGTTGTTGTTGCTGCTGCTGTTGTTGTTGTTGTTGTTGTTGCTGCTGCTGTAACGAGCCCGCTACTGCATTACTTTGTTGTTGTTGTTGTTGCTGCTGCTGCTGCTGCACCTCTGAACTGAGAGCGGCGGCTGCGTTCTGTTTGTTATGAGCTCGGACATGTTTAGAGAGATGCTCTCTCCGGGAAAAGGACTTGCCACACTGCGAGCAAGAAAACGGCTTCTCCCCTGAGTGGGTAAGAACGTGCCTCCTGAGATGCTCGTTGCGAATGAAGGCTTTACCACACACGCCGCACTGGTACGGGCGCGCTGCGGGCTCGCCGTTCTGCGTCCGCGACTCGCCTCGACGGCCTCCTGATGACTGCGCGCCGCCTGCCGAGCCTTGGTGCTGCACGACCTGCTGCTGCGGGGACGGCGTCGCGATGCTGACGATGGCAGGCGGCGTGTGGAGGACGGTGGCCGAGGACTGAGACGCGCCACCTCCCGTCACCTGCACCGCCAGGGCAGACGACCCGTTCACCAGCACCCCAGACAGCGGCCCGCCATTCGAGCTGCCGCCGTTCTGTATTATGGACACGGGCGAGCCAGCGCCGCCCACCGCTTGGTTGATGGTCACCACCCGGCCGTTGCCGCCCCCCGTCTGCAGCAGCAGCGTGCCTAGGCCATCTGCCCACCACGTCATCATTTGTTAGCCACTCATGCAAGCAAAAAGGAATTGTCATAACTTTTAAAGGTAAGCTAACAATACTCGTTAAACAGGAAAGTAAACTAAAAATGCAAAGCAAATCAAAACAATAAGACGTGTGTGATATGAATTTCAAAATGCAAACTTAAATTAATAACGTAAAACTATTACAAACAGTTAATTGCAAAAATTTTTCACAAGCTAGGGAGCATGATATGGCATTTCAAACCCAAATCATCGTTATACTGTATAGGGTGACCCACCAAAAACTGAACCCGAAATAAAAATATAATTCTAACGCTATTTTCTATTTCAAATGATTTCAAAAACAAAAACTATAATAGGTGAAGAAGCTGCATTATTCATGAATGGTAGAGTCAACAACCATAACGTACGTCAATACTTTAACCTATTAACATTCCCGCATTTAACTTGGAGGTAAATATTTCTTCAGGTGAAAGGGTCTGCTTGGGCCAGAATTTCCAGAAATGGGTATCTAATTGGACCAGTGTTATAGAACAATAATTTAAATGGTGCTGGGTGTTTAGACCTCATCAATGAACATGAAATCTTAGAGATCGAGAATACTCGTGCCAATCGAGTTAGCAGAGTTTGGTGGATATACAGGACAGCACACTGGCGCATAGACTGACAACTGTAAGAACACGACTAGGAGGTTTTTATCACCACATAGTTGCACTAAATCAAGATTAAGATTATAAGACTATAAGTTAGTTTAAGCCTCCATAACCGCAAAAAAAACGTATCGAAGAGAGGAAGGAGGAAGGCACCATTTAGTGTGGAGATAAGGGAATGAGGAATCTATGCAGAAAGGGCATAGAAACAGTAAGTTGAGAAAGAAGTTCATGAAACAAGATCAAAGTTGAAGAAGAAAGTAGTAGGTGCTGAAAAACAAGACAGCAGTGAACCGAAAAAAGATGGTCCTTAACTTACCAAAAACATTTTACTTCAACAGAAAGAAAGCCTACCCAACTCTCAGCTCGGGGCCCCTCACACACTTTCCCCCTGGGAGTGTTAATTCCCATAGATACAATAGCTGTATCCCCCTAAGGGGACTAAATCAAGAAATTGAATGGCCTCCAAGATCCCCAGAACTAACACCATACGATTATTTCCTATGGGGATACTTAAAGACGAAAGTATGTTCTATAGATTCCTTCAACACACTGAAAAATTAAAAGAATTACTAATGAATTCAGAGCACAAAAAAAGGATCGCCAGTTAATCAAACGAGTTGTTTCATCAATGCGATGAAAAGCTCAGAAGTGCGTGGACAGAAATGTACATGTGATAGGAACTGGCGCTTGAAACATGTTCACAATAATTTTAATAAAATAATTTACTACATAGTAGTTGTAAGGACTTTTTCCTAAAGCTTAAAATAGAGTTAAATTGCGTCGTGCAGATTTTATTGCTTGACTTTTCTGCAAGCCTTCAGTAGATTAATTACAGGTAAATAGTTTAGTTTAGTTTAGTCGTTAGTTTTAGCCTCCCTACCCGCAGCAACAAATGCGATCCAAAGAGAGGAAGGAGGAAGGCACCATTTAGTATGGAGTTAAGGAAACGCGGAATCTACGCAGAAAGGGCATAGAAACAGTAAGTTGGGAAAGAAGATTATGAAACAAGATAAAAGTTGAAGAAGGAAGTAGTAGGTGTTGAAAAACAGGACAGCAGTGAACCGAAAAAAGGGTGGTCCGTAACAAAACAAAATCCTATTCTACTGCAACAAAAGGAAAGCCTACCTAACCTTTAGCTAGGGCCCTCACATAGTCCCCCTGGGAGCGCCAATTCCCATAGATACAATAGTTGTATCCCCCTGAGGGGTTACAGGTAAATATTTGCAGATATTTTATGAAAACGTAAAGCATTTGTTGAGAAGTGTTCAACCAAGATCATGGTCAGAACAGATTGAAAATGCAGAAAATAGTCTTTGAATTATACTATTTAAATTTCGGTTACTGTTTTACGTGGGACATCCTTAATAGTGAGCAACCTAAACGTACAAGAAATGCAGAATAAAGTTACTAAGCAAACTATACAAAATACAATCAACACACTACTGCAATGTTACCCATTGAGGAAGAGTTTACGCAAGTACACAACAAGAAGAGCTACTTAAAGATTACCCACACACGTGAGCATTCAAACAATCATCGATTGTTACTTCTGGATGCCTAAAATAGACTACGACCTCATATTGCAGGAGCAAAAGGACAGGCAGTGTTGCTCAATCAAGCGGAACGTGAAACTAAAACTCAGTCAAGGTCAAGACAAGTGGCACCACAAGGGCACACTCATGGTGATTGGCGGAGAGAGTATCGCAAAATTAAAGGAAAACTACACAGGAAAAGAAAAATGACAGCACTGGTTTTTAGAGATGGGTTGCATGGCGCACTTGCCTCTTTTACCGGACTGACATGGAGGGACGGAAAGTAAGGCCTCAATATTATCTCAAACAAATTATTATAAAACATAATTTCCCGCACCGAGAGCAGCTAAGGAGATAACTGAGGAGTGCTGGTTTCATAAAGGGCGCCCTGGCAAGGATAAACAATCAGCCCGTAAAGCTCGAGATCGTTTTCATCTTCTTGCCAGATCCAAGATAATCCCTCATCAGCACTCATTCATCATAGACCCCCCTACCGATGTCCATTAAAGGCACAAGTTATCAAAAGCTTCATAAACAAAGCTTGACATCATGAATGTTCCGTAGAGTACTTGCTGCACGCCACAGTGGAACTACAAGGTGCGATCAAATTTAGAAGCGGCGTGATCACAATGCCCGCTTATCAGAAAATTATTCTTTACTCAAATTAGAAACAATAATTCTCTTCATTACTCTGTACACAATATCTGTGCAACTCAAATGTTCTATCATTTTAGTGACTGCATTACTTTTTTACATTTTAATGGGCTGAAGAATGGACGCTCTGGAGATTCTGAATGCATGGTAAGCTTACTAGAATGGAAGTGTTGTGCAATTTTGCATGCAGAAATGAACAATCAAACTCACGTGAAAGCAGGTTTTAATGCTAATAAAGAACGCTAAACCACCGCAATCAGATACGAAAAGCAAACAGGAGAGAAAGAAGACAGGGAGCAGAAGATTCTACAGAGGAAACTAGTGACGATAAATCGTGCATTCCTGCCAACAATTTCTAGCGAGTCACCTGAATACAATGGGAAATTAGAGAAATAACCTTTCAATAAAATATTATATTCTAAACTTGAAACTTACAGAACAACATTTATAAAAACACGTGTGCGGGAGATTGATGAAGGCCAAAACTTCAAGCCCCGAATCTACCGTAATATTAAATACATTTTTCTTCCAAGGGAGTTTTGTGAGAAACAACCGTTTCATTTCATCTGGTTTTTAATTCCACTGTTGTATACTACTTGAAAAATTAGATTATATTACTAGTTAGTTTAAACCTCCCTATTCGCCACAAAGGCCTTCCAAAGGGAAGGAGGAGGAAGGCACCATTTAGTATAGAGTTAAGGGAACGCGGAATCTATGCAGAAAGGGCATAGAAACAGTAAGTTGAGAAAGAAGATTATGAAACAAGATCGAAGTTGAAGAAGAAAGTAGGTGCTGAAAAACAGGACAGCAGTGCACCGAAAAAAATGGCCCTTAACATAACAAAAACATTTTTTTTCAAAAAAAGAAGACCCACCTAACTCTCAGCACGGGCCTCACATTTTCCCCATGGGAGTGCTAATTCCCATAGATGCAATAGTTGTATCCCCCTGAGGAGACTACAGGAAAAGAAGATAAAAAGTAATAATAAAACATTTGAGGAGTTTGATAATACTAGCATTTTACCGGCAGCTGATGCGGTCCCTTTCTAATGGAATTCAACACTAATTACACTCACGTCAATAATGAGATACAAATATAAAATAGCTGAATGGAACGCTGAAAAACGACACTCACCTGACGGTTTGCTCCTTACAATTAGTTCAACATTGAGATGGTACATACCGAAATTTGAAGAATCACTCCACGAGAAATTCCGAGAAATGACTTTACAAATTTTCTAAGTAGCAAAATTGTTTCCGAATATAGCTACGTGCACTTCATACATGGCTATATGTAACTACAGCAGCACATTTATGAACAATGTACCCGCCTCCGCACGGCATTCGCACCGCAGGTCGGACAACTCTAGCACCCAAGGATGCATAATGTAGGGCATCGAAGGCCCAGCTTTACTCGTCTCATCCAACTGCCCACAACTAAACGTTAATGAGCTATTAATTTGCAATTCTACTGCATCATGCGTGGTAGTTGATACTCTACAAAAATACAATGGTATAAGTTAACCTGAAAATATTACCCCAATGTGTCAAAATACACAACTCGACAATGAAGTCTACTTTTCTACAAGTATAAGAAATTTCGTTGTTTGAAACTACGAATACGCTTCAAGTTTTCAATTTTTTCAGCAATTATGAATTAGACAAAGACGTATTCCAAAACAGAATTACAATGTAAAGCTAAGAAAAACTTACTACTGAAAATTTTGTTATAAGCCATTACTCGCTTGAATGTGAAGAAAATTAAACCAAACTACGGAAGAAAATGAAAATTTGTATCACAATCAAACATGATTGACAATACCCATCATAAAATATTACAGTCGTCGATAGAAGACTACATGAATTGAACACTACTTCCCACAAGCCGTCTTCTACATTTCTTGCAAGCCTACAAGCACCGAGGCATTCTGATCACGTTACCTTCGCTTTGAAAATCAGATTTTGATTTTAGCAAGCAAGTTTGGCGAAGAATCTCTTCCGTAGAATGGATCAATCTCAACTGCTGTAGCTGCTCTTGAACTCCTGTAGCTACCTGTAAGGGAAGTCCCTGCTGCTGCAGTTGCTCAAAGAAAATCTCGTTTGATGACTCAAGCTCTGCATTTTCAAAAGATGGCCGAGAACTATTATTTGGGTTACGAACAGGGCGAATTGACACGTCTGACGGAGCGTCACCTGAAACTTCTAGAATTTCAGAGTCGGTAACTCTCGACTGACCGCTCGCATCGCACATCTCAACATCAGATGAAGGCAAGCAAGCAACCTCCTTAATGTCAGAGCTTTCCATAGAAACACATTTGCTTTGGCCAGCTGCTTCGTCTTTGTTTTTGACAACAGTAATGTCTCTAGCATCATTGTTGCCTTCAATTGTTGAGTTTCGGCTTTGGGAGAAAACTTCATCAACTGACTGCTGTGAGTTTCTTGCTTCATTAGACTGCCCCAAACGCGCGGTATTTAACTGAAAAGGATAAACATTACCCATGTGAGAGTTCCACACTTCATGAGAAACATTTCCAGGGACAGCTGAAAACGGAGTCTGAAAGAAATTATCCTTTACTTCCGATGCCCTGTCTTCGCTCTTGGTAGCCATAGCTGTAAACTTTGCTTCCGCAACATTTGTGATAGGCTCATCACCGTTCTCAAGCGACTTACTTACTGCAAGATCACTGCGATCATTAGGCAAAGTACTAACAAGCTCATACGAGTTGCTAGTAGGTATAAAACCTGATGAGCTCACATGATTTTTTGCAAAATCAAAAGAAGAATCAATTAGGCAGTATTTCATATCACCTAAGTCAACAGCCTGAGAAACGTCTCTATCAGCTGAAATTGATCTATCCTCATTACTGTAAGCCAGTGCCGTCTTAGGAAGGGTGTTTTCAACATTTCTTTGGGAAGGGACTGCCAGTCCCCCGAATGCGAATTTCCCGGACTTCACGTCCATGAATGTGTTATGCGTTTGGGTGTCATACAGAGCACTACTAGGCACTAATGCTGAATCTTCCTTAGAAACCTCACTATGAAAGAAATATGTGCACTTCTTCACTATTTCACTAGAAACACTATAATGAGCTACTGGAGCATGCTGCGTAGCATCATTAGTTGATTTACAAAAGGCTAAAGACGGCTCTTTCCTTTCACAATCATTTCCATAAGAGACTGTGGTATTTTGCTGAACTTCGTCGCTTATACTAGAAGACGCACGAGCGTGATCATCAATTGCAGGAGGAGCCTTTTGAGTAACTAAATTCAAATTGTGCTGATTTTCCTCAACAACACTACATGAAGTCAAAGGAAGCTCGTTATTTTCGATCGGAGTATTATGAAGTATAATACTTGAACTGAGCTCAACTTCATTGCTACTACTAGGCAAGACTTCACCATTAGAAGTAGCAGTTGGAATGACAGATGAAGAAATACTCTCAGGCAGTTGGCGTGAAGAATCATGCCCTTCACGAGATAAGTGAGAAGAATTAGAACCTTCTTCCTGCATTGAGGAACCTAAATTTTTATTTGAGTTATTTTCAGCTGCACTGCTATTAACAGAATCGAGGTTAGACTTCTTCACAGGATGATACATCGGTGAATTTGACGCTTGAGAGTTCTTTAGACTCTCGAGAGCGTGACGACCCAGTGGGTCGCTTGATTCAATGTTAGCAGGATGAGGAGGAAGGTTCACTTTGTGATGATCTGATATTTCATTACCAGTACTATGACTGAGAGGGTCTTCCTTTCCTTGATCTAAATTATGCTCTTGCAACACCGAGTTTTGAGCTTGTTTTTGAATTTCTTCTGCAGGAGCCCTTGTATCCAGAAGGGTGAGACGCTCCTGAACGTTTGAACCATTAACTGAAGTCAAAATATTGCTCTGCTCCTGAGGAAAATCATACAAATAATTAATGACCGACTTTCCACTCGACTGCGAATGGTGGGCCGCCGAGGAACGCATTTCATACTTACTTTTGGATTGCTGAACTGCAGCAGGCTTAATTTTACCATAACACTCACTAAAAACACGATCAGGATGGGCCTGATGTATGTGCCTTTCAAGACAACTTGATGCAACATAAGTTCTCTTGCAGACCCAACAAAAGTAAGGCCTCTCACCAGTATGTGTGAAGGAATGCCTGCGGACATGTTCATTGCGAGTGAAACCTTTGCCACACACGCCGCACTGGTAGGGGCGAGTAGGCAGATGAATGCGACGGTGCCGGTCTAAGTGAGCCTTTCTTTTAAATGTAACGCCACAGTCTTCGCATCGGTAAGGTTTGTCCACGCTGTGTTGGTCCACCATGTGCTCTTCAAACTGTAAACTTTTTTGCAAATCAAGCCCGCAAATCCAGCAGACAAAAACATTAGCAGCATTAGGGTCAATAGGAGGAGGTCTGTGGATTATAGTTCCAGGAGGGAGTTCACCTCGTTTTCTCTCTTGCTTCACCATAATCTTGCCACCACCAATGGGCAGTTGGATGGTGTTGGCAGCCACCGTTGCAGTGCCTGAGGCTGCACTGCTTGGTGAGCCACCCAGAGCTTGGTTGCCACTGGGTGAGCTAGAGGAAGAATTGAAGCCATTTGAAGACACACGCATCGATTCTTGACTGCTAGGTACATATAAAAAATGGTTCCTTACAAGATCAGGATTGAGATTCCGTACTATTTCAGGACTTAGAAAATTTAGTGCATCTATTTGTTGAGTGATGGCACCTCGAGAAAAATACTGTAACAATTCAGGGACTGAATTGAATTGCAATTGAACAATACTGTTTTTATCTTTTTCAGAAATATTGGGAGTTATGCCAGGTAAGTAGCCTTTAATTTCCACCTTAATAATAGGATCCATGTCTGTTGTGTCAGTGCCTTTCTCAAGACGAACGTCAGTGCCATTTCCGACCGACTCAACGCGAGGTGGGGGTGTGAATGCAGCACTTTGGGGTTCTTCTTTGCTGAGCTCTTGCACCTTAATTTCAGTCGCATGTGATAATGCTGCACTTTCTGAAGTGTGATGGTGGTGGTGCTGCTGCTGTTGGGCTTGGGCAGCAGCCACAGCAGCTGCAGCTTGCTGCTGTGCAGCTGCTTGCTGAGCAGCCTGCTGTTGTGCAGCAACTTGTTGCTGCTGTTGCAAGGTTAATCGCTGCACCTGAGCTGCCGTGGCAACGGCTGCCTGCTGCTGAGCATGCTGGTGAGACGCACTCACGATTTGGTGAGCAGATATGGAGCCATTGGAGAGTGACTGCTGCTGCACCTGAGCTGAGGTGATGTGGGGTGCGTATGTGATGCCCATGCTTGTGGCTGCTTGGCCAGACAGACCACCTCGCCCACTCTCCATCATATTTACAGAAAAATCCATAGCAGGAATGGATTCCTGCTCAAGCTCTCAAGTTGTTCAGGGTATTGTGTTGATGGAGATATTCATCAAGGAACAAATTTTGTAGGACTTCAGATGCTGGAACAACAACAGTAGAAGGAAAACTTGCTTCTGCCACCCTCTGAAAAACAAAGACAACTTAGAACAGCCACGTCCACTTAAAACCAATAAAGTTTACACATAAATTTTAAAACAATTTCAACTAGTTTCAAGTACTATTCAGCACACTAAATATATTTATATCATAGGAAGATGTTTCTTCAATAGATGAGATGCTACAGAAATAAAGTTTTTAACTTTCCTAAACAATAAACCTTGACACCTAAGAGCAATTCAATCATAAATACTTTTCAAAGCTGTCACCAAAAGGAACAACAAATAGATGATGATTGCAATGGTTTACACATTGAGAACAGAAATTCTATGGTAGAATTCTCAGATGAGAAACAACAGAAGTAACTACTATGAAGTCATCGTAAGGAATTTAGTGGCATTTCAAGAATTTACTTAAGCAAAGCTGCCCAGCAGGATCTTCATCCAGGAAGATTATGGGTAGCTGATTAACCAGGAGTTGTTCTCTTAAAATTTTCTCAAGACTTTTCAAACATTAAGACAAAAAATGTTAATTCATTCAATACTGACATAGTTTCAGAAATGGAAAATGTTGAGCTCATTTAGCAGTTCACTTTGCTGGAAACTCTGCATCAGAGCAATAGTCCTGTGGTACACAGACTACCACAAATCACAAGCTGGTGTATAATATAGCGCACCAAACCATGCCATTTTCTCCTTGCATTATTGAGGTGGTCTTTCATGGCCCTATAGGGTACTTTCATTAAAGTTGCAATTTTTTTGAGAGAATTGATGAATTGGTCAAAATTTGATCAGAGTAATGAGGCTGGATATAAAATTGCAATGTACAAAAAATATTCTGATCTGCTCGAGCCAGGTCACAAGCTAGCACCGAAAGACCTTAACACGTTCACTACGTGTTGGTACATATTTGTACCACTGCTCATTTTTACCCAATTTCTAAAAATCAATGTCACACCTTTGTATTTCATGAAACTCATGTAATCATCTTCCCATATGTGCTTGGAAAAAGCTGAAATAATGTGAAAAATTGTTGTAATTAGATCCCTTATTGGGAAAAAAGTTTGGGTATATATTGAAACTCACAATGAAAACACAGCCTTTTGTAATAAAAGAAATTCCTCTCCACCACAGAAAAAGCTTTTAATACACAGTATAAATCGAAAATCACAAAGAAAACAGTCATTTGGAACAAAAGAAACTACTCCCCGTCAAAGGAAAATTATTAATACCAAGCCTAAGTCGAAGATCACATCAGATAATAATAAATTGTTTATATCAATTGGCAAAATTTTACAATCTTCTAACTCTATTATTGGCTCAATGCACATTTCTTTTTTTGCCAGTGAATAGAAACAATCGTGGTGGCGCAGATACAGATTTCCAGTTATTTGCAACTCCAGTGTCTTCATGATACATTTAATTCTGAAAACTTTCATTGACCCACAAGTTCTCAGTTTCTCCTTCCGATAATTCATCTAAATATGTGCTGGATTCATCAGGGAAGCATTCACTGTTATAAGACTCCTTTTCAGCTCCAGCACTGCTTTTATTTGAGTAAAAGGTTGCATTGTTCATGGCTGACAAGTGAAAATTTATGTCTCTATAATTAATTCTTGATACAATCAAGCCAGATACAAAGTAAATTTGTATCATAATTTCAATGCTAAAATAAAATAGTGAGTATACTTCTAGAACATAAGCGTGCAAGTATCAAAGATATGGAGGCGAGGTACACATTTGGCCCAATACCTGTGTCAACAATGAATTTTTATGTGGGTGATAGCGTGTACCATATTTGTCCCAAGCTTTTTATTATATCTTCATGTTGCTTAGAGTTACACTAAACTCGACATTTACTGCCGTGATCGTGGCACGCGCCAAACGCATGCAGTGGTGAACAATTGCAACCGTCGCTACGGAAAGACGGCTAAAACAGGAACCGTAGTGAACGTGTTAATACTCAAGCATTTCTTACTTTAAGAAAATCAGCCATGCACTAAATTTTAAAAATAAATAGCTTTAAGTGGTTAACTATTAGCAAGGCAACCAAATATAAAGATCATAAGCCATATGTTAAGATTATTTCAGACCCTCCTTATAATATATTGTCTCCACTGTAGTGTTCAGAGCACAACTCTGCTCACTTTTGGCACTATCTACTATGAGTTATTTTTGTCTTCTTTTGCTTTTTCATATTTTCCACAAAATGAGTCACCATAGAACTTATAAAAAGTAGTCAATCAGTTCATTTATTTTTCATTGAAACATGCTAGGCTTGTAAAATAAGCTATTATAACTTTGGAAGTTAATTTTTTGCATTTATAATGAATAACTGAAATTCATATTACTCATTATGGAGAATTATTTTCCCACAAGCTCAACACTTCAAGTGTGACGTGACCCACCGGTGGTCACTGAGGGACTTTCGTTGAGCTGTTGACTGACCAGCAGTCACTCGCTCAATTTTGATAAATGCTTCACACTTTGACCCTCGCCTCAATTTTTCAGTTTGGCACAAATAACAAAGACGTCTGTGGCCGTCCAAATTAAACCTTGCATGAAAAAACTTCACGTGAAGAGATGTCAATGCTACGTGTTACTACATATGACTATAGAAAAGATGCATCTTTTTTGCCAAGTTTGAGTAAATGCATGAGTGTTTTAGACTTGCTCTGATAGATCGTAAAGTGTCATCTATCCAAGAGACGTACATGCAGCTAGTTGACAGCTTCTTTTAGTGTAGCTCTGACAATTAGCGTGGGTGGGTATGTATCATTGCGCTGTTGTGATGTATCTCGTTTATTTTTTTAGCCATTATCTTCTATTCATATTTAATGTTATTGGTGTAGTTTTATTTTTTACAGATTATTTCACAGAAATCTCAGATAATTGATTATTGCTAAAAAAGAAATTGCTGAACTTTTAGAAGCTAATGATGATTCTTTCTGCAAGTCTGATGGATATGTAAAGATACGCAAAATATTACTTAGTTTTACCGACTATAATTTAAAAATCACGGTGGTCTGCATTTGAGCAAAACCAGCGTGACGTCTATAAACGTTGGCGAGCATCAAAGTGTTAATGAAAACTAAATGAAGTCGTGGTCTATTTAATGCACATTATTTTCAAAACTGATCTCTAAATTAACTCTGATTTGAGTTGAATACTGAACTTCAATTAAACACGGCATATTTAAAGTGTTAATGTTAACAGTTACCTGGAGAAATTTATCACTTAGGAAAGCATTTGTACACACAACGTGGCATGTGCAGTCTGATGAATTCTATAAATGCTCACAAGAACACCCAAGTTTGCAGGATCTATCCAGAATCACCACTAACTTTGAAAAGAACAATTTAACTACAACTAAATGCATGGTAAAATGACCTTATAAGTTGTTTTAGAGCTGAAACAGATATTTAAAAAATCTTATCTTTTCAAAATTATGAGCAACTTGTCTTTTTATTGTGTTTAGCACAAAAGTTGAAAAAACTCATTAACATTAACTAACATTCATTCCCAACTGCACTCAATTATTCAACATAATATTTTGTTTAATATCTGTATGCATTTTCTACTTTAATTTCTTTTATTTGGTCAAAAGTATACACAAAAATTACTTGGAACAACTTAGAAGATTAATCAAACTTTGAGAGATCACAAACAAGTATCCCTTACAATTTCAAACCATAGGCATTTGTACTGATGACCAAAATATGTAGTGATATTTCTTTCTCAACAGCAAACATGTGCCAAACATTGGCTATAAAATGAATAATTTCATTTAATGACACTAGCACACAAAGTGAAGAAACAAGTGCGTAAATTCATTTCTTTTACATCACAGTGGCAGCATGTGTATGAGTAGGATGTATTCTTATACACCATCCCAAACTTTACCCTCTTTCTATGGGATTTTTATGGCTTACATAAGCTGTCTACAAAGCAATGCTAACAAGCTCAACCATCTTATATTAAATAAGAATGAATTTGGTAGTCAGAAAACTAAAAAAAACGCTACAAAAAGCAATGACATTTGAGCAAAAAGATTAGTAACCAAACAACTGCTTTTTCCATCTACATCATTTAGTGTCATTCTTTAGATATGTACAAAAGCAATTAGAAGTAGTGATGGGGTTACTAGCTATGCAGTTTCTTCATCTTACTCCTGATTCATTCTGTCTGTGTAACCTGTGCTGGATGAGTAATTGATCACATTACAATTCTCTATAGCAACTTAAATAGTGGATTCACATATCACTTCAGAGTTGCTTATATTTTTTTCATTTTTTGAGCTAGCATTCCTATTGAATAATTATTGTATTTTACAATTTGGAATAAAACTTTCAAGTCCATTAAAAGGAAGAAGTGTCTGGACTACACACCAATCAATTTTCCAGCAATCTACTGCTTAGGTACTGCTAAATTTGTAATGGAGTCAGAATTTAGGATCAAGTTCAAGCCTAAAAGTTTACAGCAGACTGCTAAATGAAAGTCAATTAATTAGAGTTGACGCTAAATGAGTTACATCAACTCTTTCATTTAAGGCAGTGGATATACTCTCTCTGCATCTAATTTGATGAAAGTGTTCTAACTTTCAGTTTTATTTTTGTCATGAAAGGAATAAAAGATGAAATATTTAGCATTGTTTATATAGAGTTATGTACTATTTTGTATATAAAAAAGCCAACTATAAGTCTCCACACAATGAACAATTTTCAATCCATGCAGAAATTATTTGTGAAACTTGTACAGATTTTAATAAAATGAGCAGTATATTTCTAATGAACAATTAAATTATCATAAAATTTTGATGATAAAACTATTGCATTAACTATTAAACAATTTCCACGTTCGTAATTTTCAGTTAAATAAAGTTCCAGAACTCAAAGTAAATTAGGTGACAGTAAGTTTTCTGTCGCGATGAAAATCCGTTTAGGATTCTCCAAGCATGAATCATTCTTAAAGCAATTAATGCGGCGAGGTAAATTCATATTGAGGACAGTGACACATCCTTTCGATGATTGCAGCATGAGCGAAGTCAAGGTCTCGAGGAGAAAACTCCCCCGCTAAACACGAAACCCCTACAATCAAACCTCCCGAATTACGCTACCCATTGACCCTCAAATCCCCCCAGTATCACCAATGATAATAAGCAAATGAGTTCCTCATAGAAGCAACATTCACAGGTGAGACATCAACAGTACAAAAACACAAGCTTACCGCATTAATTGTTCCTTTTGGGCAATATCAGTTCAATGAGCATAAATAACAAAACGCATGAAGCGTCTCAGTGATCCCCCGTTTGCGCATTCGATGCGATTTTGTTGGAATAACAACAACACGCGTAGAGAAAACGTTTTTAGTGTTAGGTAAACTTTAAAAAAAGTAACATTAGTTAACGTGTCCTAACAGTTTGACTATTCATGTATTCAAATTATTACATTTTGAGTGAAAGCCAAGCATTATTATGGATTGAGAGAAAAGTGCCTAATTTTATTTTTTATTTTGATTTAATAAAAAGGTGGGAAAAACGTTTCAATTCACATAAAAATTAATTTAAATATCCATTATATAAAGTAACACGACTGCTGTTTACCATAATTTGGCTATTAATGACTATTTTTATTAATTTGTGCAAAAAATAAGTCATTTACTTGATGTATAATTTCCAGATATCAACGGTTTCGATCATCCGTCATCTCT
>JACJUY010002050.1:98572-113817 GCA_014220935.1 Platorchestia sp. MABIK
ATGGTGACGAATTAAAGGTCTAGTAATTACGTTAAATCGGATATGTCGATATGAAGTTACACAGAGGTTACGTAGACTCTCACTCAGAGTGCCGGCTGAGTTTTAAATTAACAAGTCAAAAGGTGGCACTAACAGACCTTTACAAGAGGAAATCTCGTACTATAATGAATGCTACCTAACAGTCAACGTATCCTTAATAGCCGCAGGGACTGCTGCAGCTTCTGGAGATTCGTTGGCAGCGCTCAACCGTCGAAGGGTTCTGAGCATTTTTTCTCTGTCGCCTTCCCTATGCTGAGCTTGCTTTTCTCGTTGACTTATTATCAACCGGTCGGGCGTAAGGTCTACGTTCCGCCGTTCACTCTTTTGATGGTGGAATTTCACAGTTTGTACCTAAGTACATAACACACACAGAGGTATTGTGTGTAGTCGTGTAGATAATCTTTAGTCCTGTATTAGGTATTCAGGTGTTAACAAAAATTTTTGCAATGTAGTGAGCGAGAGTTACAAAACTCAAGTTAAAAAAAGAAATATCATCAAATAAAGTTTGTGCTAAGTTATTATCGGATAGTAGCCTTCGGTTAAAGAAAAAAGTATTTTTTCGTCTTAAACACTCAAATCTTTCGTCTGTATCTGCTCAAGGCATTCCATGAGTGTGTCTGCATTACAGGCGTTTACCATCTCACTGGTATGAATGAAATCTGTAAATCTGCTCAAAGCATTTGATGACTGTGTCTGTGTTACAGGCGTTTACCATCTCATTGGTATGAAGGAAATCTGTAAATCACAAGGCATATTAGGATGTACAGATACAGTGCGTGTCAGCATTTGAAGATTAAATATGAGAGAATTAATTTGAGAGGTTGTGAAACCAGTGCCTCATTTACGCTCAATGAATAATCAGCTTAGTTAAGTGCATGACACTCTACTGAAGATAATCATGAAAGCCATTTTTTTTGGCGATAGTATGCTAATATGGCAGTGTGTGATTTGCAAGTATTTATTACAAATCAAAAATTACAAACTTATTTGCAAAGAACCGTCGCTAATGACGAAAATACCGTAAAAATCATAAGCAATACAATATCTGGGAGTAATACTATGTTCTGATATTTTAATAAACACATTTGATTATGCAATTTCAAACGGATTACATTTTTTTTGAGTTCTTGTATATCTTTCATGAGAACCTGGCTATTTATAATTCTTAATCTCTATGACGCAACTTTTTATTAACGTCATTTACAGAAAATATCTGAAGATGTAAGCAAGCTTCGCATTTAATGCAAAGGTGTCAGTGCGCTGAATAGCCTGCTATAGTCCAAATTTTAATGCCTTCAAAAATATAGGAAAATGACGTTCTATGCAGTCGTCCTTTTTTGTTACAGATCACTACGTTACTACGCAAGAGCAAGATGTCAGACGAATTTAAAGGCCGCAGAGCGTTGGTGACTGGGGCAGGCAAGGGCATAGGAAGGGCAACTTCCATCCGGCTCGCTCAACTGGGCGCCAAGGTCTTCGCCCTCAGCCGCACGCAATCTGACCTCGACTCCCTCAAGGCAGAATATCCGGAGATCGAAATCATCTGCGTGGATTTGGCAGACTGGACCAAAACTAGGGAGGCCGTGCAAAAAGTGACTCCAATTCATCTTCTAGTTAATAACGCCGGCATAATTCAGTTTAAGCCTCTTGTGGACGTCAGTCCTGATGTATTTGACCAAATGTTCAACGTTAATGTCAAAGCCATGTTGAACGTATCACAAGTAGTTGTCCAGAACTTGCTTGAACGTGAGGAAAAAGGCACTATTGTGAATATTTCTTCTACGGCATCTTATAGAGGTTTCCCAACTATGTCACTCTACTGTGCCACAAAAAGTGCAATGGACTCCTTTACCCAAACAATGGCTGTAGAATGGTCATGCAAAGGAATTCGAGTAAATTCGCTGAATCCAACTTTAATATTGACAGACATGGGAAAAAAAAGCACGGAGGATGGTGTAGTTAACCCAAAACTTTTAGAAAGAACACCGCAGGGCAAGATAGCTGAGGTAGAACACGCGGTGAATGGTATTGTGTTCTTGTTGAGTGATAAAAGTGACATGATCAATGGCCACATGTTGCCTGTAGATGGGGGCTACCTCTGTTGTTGATTTACTGTCGTTGCACGATGATGCAGTGCTTCATTTTGTTGTGTCTTTTCATTTACTCCATTATTCAATTTCCTTAAAACCTTTATGAGGAAGAGTAGAATATCCATTCCATGCATGCACGCGTAAAAAGCAAATATAAAAACATTCCGCTGTACATCAAGAACTTTGACACAAAGTGTCTCTAAAGAAAACACTCTTCATGTAAATCGGACCTTCAAAGCTGGATCACCTGCACCTTAAACGATTATTTAAAAAATCGATAAGAAAATTTTACTATCTTGCCGGTATAAATGGCTCAAAATGACAAATAACTGCAACATCGTTACCTACAAACTCAGAGACATCACTAAATTCCCCGAAGATGAATTCGACTCTGATGACCTTTGGATCTACGAAACATTCAACATTGAAGGCTTCTTCAGATTGTTCAAGCTCAAAGACGAAGATGTCCTTGAACGGACTCCACTTCTCAGGCCCTTCTTGAACTCTTGTTAAAACATGCTTTCTGGAGCTAACACAAATTGTGACGTTATAACCTACTACAGCTGCCCCGGATGTGATATCCGACCACGGACAGAGAGCAAACGATTACAGACGGAGATACATTTCCACTCAATCAATCAAGGACAGCAACGGGGACATATGAAAAAGCTACTGAAATCGAGATGTCGAATCATCAGTCACATTCGTTATCAGACTCCATAACACTCGTGGAGACTCACAGAACCTCTACCTCAACAGAAGGAAATCAAACTTCACTGCCCAAAAGTCACTTCAATTCTTTTCTCAAATAAGGTTTGCAATGTGAATTTGAAAATTTTATTCTTGAGCACCGATTACGAAGTAGGCGTGTCGCTGGCGTATAGCTTGGAACAGTAGCAGAGATTCGAGGAGGATCTCGGAGCTGCGATGCCGTTTTTGGGAGCTTGGGTCGACGAAATATCGGCGTGTGAAGACCTGTGCTCTGCCTGTTTTCTCGCTCATGTCTTATCTGTTCGCTTGTCTAGTATTCATTGTATAACTCATTAGTACGTTAGATCTGTGTAATGTTAGCCTATGACCTGTAGTGTGCAACCTGGCCTCGGCAGGCACCTAATAATCTCTGCAGCTGATAATGCTTCCTAGCTGCTGAAAATTCTTTTAGCGATAATTAGTTGGCAGTTTACGAGACTTTAAATTTGGAAGAAGAAAAATGCTTTGGAAATTACTGTGTTCTTAATTGACACGTTACAGGGTTGTTACAATACATTTAAATACAACTTAATACACGTCAGTGGAAAAGAGAACTTGGTGCTACATAAACGATTTTTTCAAAACATTTCACTCAGTATGGTGTCTTTGCTCCATCACGTCAGGTTCGTTATTCTTTAAGCATCAAATAACATCCATGAGCAGCCTCACTTGAGCGAGTTGGAGTCGAACAGAGTCTGAAGTGTTCTGCTGATTCTTCCATTGCTGTTGGGATTGTTTTATCATAATCGAATACAATACAAATTCATGCGTTATCTAAAGTTCCTTAATTCCTTTTCATTACCTACCGAAAGCATTCAACGTCTCCAAAATCATTTTGCATTCGTAGGAAATAAACACGAATAATCGTTTCACAAGATCTGACGATGCATAAAATTACTTGAAGTATTCCTTTGGTATTTTCATAAACACATCTTATAAATTTCATACCTGTCCTTTCAACGAAGGGGAAATTTATCATAAGGTATAAGCTTGGGATTGACGCCTGATTTTGTCAGTTTTAAAAAATTATATAGTAGTGGAAATAATATTTAAGACCGCAGAATTCAGGGTCATAAAACCAGAGTATGTTTTTCGTTAATACAAATAGTTTTATTTCAACTAACTTGCATTACAAGATTACTTGAAATTTCATTTGCTACTACTGCAGCTACTGACTGGTTACAACTGGGTGATTTGTTGCAGCTTTATGGCTCTTTTCTATTTGTATGAGTCGCATCTCCGAGACTTGTTACAGGTTCTTGCCATGGCACCCACCTGGTATTGATGAACCTGAATGTTGTCAACCTGATGTTTGAGTTTTCAAATTTCGATCAATACCTGGCTCTGACTTTTAACTGTCTCGTATGTTGAAATTTCGTTGTCGTAACGCACCTTTTCAATTTCTAACGCGCTTGAATGTTTGAATTTTGATTGTTTCGTTTAGAGACGTTCTATATTCGATTGTAAATCTTATTGAAATTCTCAAATATTTCTGCTTTGCCTCCTTTTTACAGAGCAGGTAAAATTAAGTTATACCTCTCACATCTATTACTATACGAAGTGGTGTATGTTTTTGCATGCACAGTAGCAGAATTAAGTTTTGATATTTTCTGCGTAAGTTTTAGTGGAACAGATTTAGAAAGAAATACTTTGAAGCCTCACTAGTGTGTCTATTTTCCCCACGAGATTTCGGATGCAACTTTTCAAGTCAGAAGTCCCATAAATGTGTATTATCATTTAATACGAGCAATATGAAAGGCGGGAGAGTTTTTCTCACAAGTTTTCTTTTCCAAAAAAAAAGGTATTTCTCATTTATCTGATATTAATTGATAACGAATAACGTTCGTTGTATACAGATATATTCATTTCTTCGAAAGATAGGTTAATAAATTAGGTGACTGTTTTTTCCTGTTCATACCTCACCGTGTCAGCCTTGTGCAGAGCTTACATCGCGTTTTACAAACGCGGTCTCGATGCAAGTGTAGAGTAAGGTTAAAAATTTTCATTTCCCTGCTTAATTCAAAGCCCTTAAATATACGCAAGCAAAATTAGCGCGCACGTATTGGTATGTAAGTTGATTCGTAAGTTTCATGCTAATTTTGTCCATTTCTTACTAAGCAACTGCGAAGACCTCTTAATTAATGTAAAGTGCAATCGAAAATAAAACCACAATTATTTTCATTTGTAATCAGTGTGTAGAAATTTTGAAGCCATTTTTTACTCGTTAGCGATATTACTTTATCACTGTGTTTCTACTTTACCTCATTTACCAACGTCTGTATGGGATTTTACGGAATACCGAGAGAATCATAAGCCTGAAATATTTTTGCTGTTCCTAGACTGCAACTTGATTATTCGGAAAATTCTGTCAGGAACTCGGAAAGTGACTCATATTTGCACTTTCTGAGTATTCTTATTTTTCCCATAATTATTTCTTGTTTCTCTACACTACTCTTGGCAGTACAGTCGTAAATCGAAATAGCAGAATGAAGAGTTTCATTTTTTTGGCGAAAAAATAAAAATCGAGAGTCATGACGATAATGTTCGAGAAACGCCCTGCGACAAGTTAGCACTTGAGTTTTAATTAGAAATAACCCGAAATTTCGGTAAACAAAACTGGTGCACTTGTTCACTGTTACAAAAGGGATCTATCGCGACCCCAGCGAGCGTCGCACCTTTCGGTATCTCATAATGTAGATAGGTTAATGAAAATATGCGTAATCAAGCTTAGTATTCATAAACAAATCCTCTCACTCATCGTCTGATGAACAAGCTCTGAAATTCATTTTCTCGCTTATGTTTGTTTATGTTTTAGATGTGGGCCTTGAGCTATTTTTTCGTAAATTACTTTTAGCCAACCTTATCTCACAACTGGAAAATCATTTAGGACTGTATTTCAGCCTGTTTTAGTAAAATGTTTCATGCGTTTTTTCTTTCTTTCCAACTTATAGCGATGATCCTACAAGGCATTCTCCAGTAGCATTTGTAAGTTTTCTGTCATCTTGCTATGGGGCATATATTCAAGAAAATGTATTTGTATTGCTTCCTTCACTGACATAGTTGACCCATAACACTGTTATTGCATGCCTCGTATGGTTCGTCTATCGATAAAAAGGACCTTTATATTAAGGAACATAAAAAGTCAACGTGTTTTAATACATTTCATGTTTCGTTTATTAAGAAATAAACGGTCTTGTTTACTTCCTTTCTAATTTCCTTAAATACAATAGTTTTTCGACGGAATGTCATCTGGAAAATAAATCATTTAGTAGAACGAAAACAAACTTGATTTATTCCATGTTAATTCAAAATACGAATAGATATAAATTTCTATTCTGTTGTAAACCATTTCTGACTTCTACTCATGTGAAAAATTTTATCCCTAGTGGTAATCACTGAAGGAAATTATTAGATCGTTGATGTCGTCGTCATCGCTGGAGATGTCATGTTTATCATCACAAAAAAAAATTCGGGATCTGATGGTTCGTCTTGTTTAACTTGTATGAATGTTTAAAAATTACACATGCGTTATTTTAAATCTCTGGAACCGTTGCGTAGGCGTTCCAAAGAGAGAAAGTAGGATGACTACTTAGCACGAATTTTAGAGGACCGTTCGGGTGAAATAAAAGTCGGCCATTTTTCAATGAAATTTTCTAGAATTGTCACCAACCAAAGGTGTAAAATGATGCGACAAACTTTTGTACACGTGTGTTTTTTCGTAATTTTACCAGAATTAATTTTTCGAAAAACTAAAAAAAATGTGTATTTCGAAAGATTATTCTTCTGTCACGAGACGTCTCTATTGCTGGTACATCTGCGTAATGAGAAATCTCAACATCATCTTAGTATGAGGGGAAAAGGAAAATAACAGAGCTGAAACGCACAGAAAAAGGCAATAGAGGACAGAGAAAAATTGAGAAAGTGTCTGTTCCACACGTATCTCCACCAGGACACCTATGATCAACACGAGATAATGATATCTACAAGCAGAACATTTCAATCAAATTTTATTTAGAATTTACCATTGAATACAGTTATTGAAGCACTTTTGATACTCAAAATAACACACCAGGCAATGCATTAAATCAATAAAACACAATCCAAGGGAAATTACTAATAGACAACGGCATGAAATGAGCGGTTACGATCAACACAATTCGAGATGGTTCTCGCAGTTTTGACGATACACAGCACACTTCTTCACTGCTTAAATTATCACGTTAAAGCACCCGCACGTTTTCCGAATCGCACTTTGTAACCGTACCCTTTTTGAAAGATGCCGCAGCACTGGATCCAATAATAAATATTATTCTCCTATTTTAGCACTTCAAAGTACTCGCCCCTTCATTGTGCACCGTTGATTTTTATGACACCTCCATTTTGCATGCGCCACTTTGGAGGTACTTCGCCCCTCTTTCGGACGGAACGGGTGATATCACGATTGCCCGAACCGCGATGAACCATTCTGCCACCCTCCCTGAGGGCGGCAAAATGGTTGGTGATGGGCGGCAAATGGAGGGTGATTAGGACAGACATTTTTTTAAATGTATATTCCCCTGAATGTATTTTCCTCTGAGAGGTTATTTAATTCCCTATTTCATCAATTGAAGACACCTAAAATGCAACTCACTAAAGATCAAAACATTTTCATCGTATTGGAATATGAAGCAACGAAAAACTGTGAAAGAG
Organism: Platorchestia sp. MABIK; assembly: GCA_014220935.1. Classification (NCBI taxonomy): domain Eukaryota; kingdom Metazoa; phylum Arthropoda; class Malacostraca; order Amphipoda; family Talitridae; genus Platorchestia; species Platorchestia sp. MABIK. The sequence goes on from JACJUY010002050.1 coordinate 106,141, forward strand.
TTAGAAGAGCTTTTAATTTTCTTCCTAATTTTCTAACTGTGCGATACAGAGTTTTCGTATCAGGAGAGTCCCTTCCCGGGAATTTTTCATTAAATGCTCTTCTAACTTTTTCAGTTCTTTGTTGCTTCATATTCCAATACGATGAAAATTCTTCGATCGTTAGTGAGCTGTATTTTAGGTGTCTGCAAATGATGAAATAAGGAATTAAATACACTATCGCGTGCCAATAAAAGTGGCTAAAAACGTTCAAGTTTCTTTGCTGTTTTGATATACAACTTCCACATGAACAGCAAAAGAATAAAAATGCCATTAAAATGTATTGATCACAATTTAATGACGGTTCAGCAACGTTCACGGATCTCAGGTCCTTTAACTCAGTTTTAGACAAATTTCCAATTTTCTTTCGGGAAACCTCATGAAAAAGTGCATGTACGTTAATAAACTTAACACGATTTTGTTGGCTTTTATCATGATAAGTTTATTTGTTTAATTTTCATAGCGTTCTTTTCTTGAATCAAGGTAATACCTTTATACGCAAGGGACAGAAGCAGTAACAGAGGTTATCAGGTAATTTATCAGTGGGATACCAATAATAGACCTTTCGGCTCGTTTTCAAATTACTTTTGCCTTTCAAGTGCTCATCAAAATGGAAGGCAGCAATGAAGATATTTTCAAAATATGTGCAGTGACACCATTTTTCACTCTAAAAAAATAGAGAGTTGTATTCATGAAAAATAAATGTTTTATTCTCTGCTTTGACAACTAAGCAACAGCTCCTGGTGAGGATGAAACTCAAGACTTTATAAGTGCCAGATAAGGACATTGTGGCCTTGGATTCAAGTGGCAAACACTTGATAGCCTCTCAGCCAGCAGTGCACGCAGAGGTTACTGAGGCCAGTGTTGTGTTTGCACTCGTTGTGGTAAGTAAAAATGGGTCTTCTGTGTATTTTCTTTCTCGCCATGTCTGATCGGTGGCGCAGCTCATCTTGGGTAACTTCAAACGTAACATAAAGTTTTTTTAACATCTGTATTGCTGCCTTTCGTAGAGAGGACGTTTTTATGTGTTACCAATGAACTCACCAAACGAAGTTCATGTTTATTGCCGACGGTTAAAACCTGTGCTAGAAGAACGATCACAAATACTATCAAAACTCTTCTTCTTATTTCATAACAAGTTGATCAATTCAAAACATGAACTTTAAAATTTGTGAGATAATGCTTAATCACGATGAATGTCTGCAGGCGCGTTTATTTTGTCAGGGACTAATTGATGAAGGATCTACTCAGGTCCAATTCTGAGAGAAGTTTTGAAAAAATTACGGATTAAATATATATTTATGAAGCCAAAACGGAAAAAAAATTTTTTAGTATCTTAGTATGCAGTAGTGCATTATCAAAAATTACAAAAGTTCACCGTATTCCAGAGAATTACAGTTCCACTGATCATTCCACGCTCTGGTTTCGTTCGATTAGATCATGTTCTGATAATCTGAAGCAGATTTGATCGACGTTGAACTTGGCTTGTGTTGAAGTTAAAAATCATGAGAGAATTCATCGCCTCATCAACGGTAATTAGATTTATCAGAAAATGTAAATCTCACCTTGTCTTTTCGTAGTAATTCAAAAATGAACGGTAGGTACGTTTTATCTCTGAAGTTTTGAGTATTTTCGAAACAGGTTATTTCCCTCCACTCAGTGAAAAAATTGCCTTGAAACTTTTTGAAAATACTGTTTTCTCTTGAAATATTCATTACCAGTGTACTCTTTCACGCCATATGACGGACGCACACAAAGGTTTCTGTGTACAAGTAACGAAAATCTTTAGTCCTAGATTAGGTATTTAGACGCCCACAAAAAAATTTCAGTGCAGTGTTCGAGTTGTCGTCAAACTCAAGTTAAAAACTCATATAACAATGAATGAAGTTGATGTATAAGTTCGTATCAGACGGTAGCATTACAGTTCGGTTACAGAAAAAGTATGCTTTTCTCTCTAACACTCAAATCTTTCTTCTGTATCTGCTCAAGGCATTTTGACGAGTGTGTCTGTGTTACAGACTTTACTATTTCACTGGTATGAATGAATTCTGTGAATGGCAAGCCATATTAGGATAAATGTACTCAGTAGGTGTCTGCATCTGATGGGTTAATACGAGAAAATTCGAGATGGAGTGAAGCCTGTGCCTTATCTACGTTCACGTATTTACCAGCCTAGTTGAATGTGTGACGTGCTCTGCCGAAGGTAATCATAAATGCCGTCATATTGTAATGCTATGCTAGTATGACTTCGCATGCGAGTTAATAAATGGAAATACGATGGCGTTCGTATCTAGACTAGGTTGATACGGAAATGGTAGTTATCGAATTTGCTAAGATTTGCTAGTATTTTTGCTAAGCAGAAGGAACAATAACTACTGACGAAAACACGGTAAATTTGTTTACAATACAACGGCTGTAAATAATACGTTGTTTTAAATTAAAATAATACTGGTTTGATCATTAAATTGTACACGAACTGTATTTTTTTTAAACATTCAGGATCTCTCGTGAGACTTTTGCTGTTTGTCATTCTGAGTCTTTATGATGCATCTTTTTATTAACTTCAATTGATAGAAAGTATTTGATGTTGTAAGCAAGTCTAGCACGTAATGCAAAGGTGTCAACGCTTTGAATAAAATGTAATAACCCTAATTTTAATGTCTCCTGAAAATATAGGAAAATGACGTTCTATGCAGTCGCCTTTTTTTCTTACAGATCACTACGCTACTACGCAAGAGCAAGATGTCAGACGAATTTATAGGCCGCAGAGCGTTGGTGACTGGGGCAGGCAAGGGCATAGGAAGGGCAACTGCCATCCGGCTCGCCCAACTGGGCGCCAAGGTCTTCGCCCTCAGCCGCACGCAATCTGACCTCGACTCCCTCAAAGCAGAATATCCGGAGATCGAAATCATCTGCGTGGATTTGGCAGACTGGACCAAAACTAGGGAGGCCGTGCAAAAAGTGACTCCAATTCATCTTCTGGTTAACAACGCCGGCATACTTCACGTGAAATCTCTAGTGGACGTCAGTCCTGATGAATTTGATCAAATGTTCAACGTAAATGTCAAAGCCGTGTTGAACGTATCACAAGTAGTAGCCCAGAATTTGCTTGAACGAGAAGAAAAAGGTACTATTGTGAATATTTCTTCTACAGCATCTTTTAGAGGCTTCCGGGCTTTATCAATTTACAGTGCCACAAAAAGTGCAATGGACTCCTTGACCCAAACCATGGCTGTAGAATGGTCATGCAAAGGAATTCGAGTAAATTCGCTGAATCCAACTTTAATATTGACAGACTTGGGGAAAAAATGTGCAGTGGATGGAGTAGTTAACCCAAAACTTTTAGAAAGAACACCGCAGGGCAAGATAGCTGAGGTAGAACACGCGGTGAATGGAATTGTGTTCTTGTTGAGTGATAAAAGTGACATGATCAATGGCCACATGTTGCCTGTAGATGGGGGCTACCTCTGTTGTTGATTTACTGTCGTTGCACGATGATGCAGTGCTTCATTTTGTTGTGTCTTTTCATTTACTCCATTATTCAATTTCCTTAAAACCTTTATGAGGATGAGTAGAATATCCATTCCATGCATGCACGCGTAAAAAGAAAATATTAAAACATTCCGCTGTACATCAAGAACTTTGACACAAAGTGTCTAAAGAAAACACTCTTCATGTAAATCGGACCTGCAAAGCTGGATCACCTGCACTCTAAACGATTATTTATATAATCGAAAAAAAAATTTACTATCTTGCCGGTATAAATGGCTCAAAATGACAAATGACTGCAACATCGTTACCTACAAGCTCAGAGACATCATTAAACTCCCCGACGATAAATTCGACTCTGATGACCCCTGAATCTACGAAACATTCAACAGTGAAGGCTTCTTCAGATTGTTCAAGCTCAAAGACGAAGATGTCCTTGAACGGACTCCACTTCTCAGGCCCTTCTTGAACTCTTGTTAAAACATGCTTTCTGGAGCTAACACAAATTGTGACGTTATAACCTACTACAGAAACCCCGGATGTGATTTCCGATCACGGACAGAGAGCGAACAACTACAGACGGAGATACATTTTCACTCAATCCAGGACAGCAATGGGGACATTTGAAAAAGCTATTGAAATCGAGATGTCGAATCATCAGTCACATTCGTTATCGGACTCCATAACACTCGTGGAGACTCACGGAACCTCTACCTCACCAGAAGGATATCAAACTTCACCGCCCTATAAGGCACTGGAATTCTTTTCTCGTTTAAGGTTTGCAATGTGTATTTGAGAATTTTACTCTTGTGCACCGATAATGAGGTAGGCGTGTCGCTGACGTATGGCTTGGGACAGTAGCAGAGATTCGAGGCAGATCTCGGAGCTGCAATGCCGTTTTTGCCTTTTTGGAGGCTTTGGTCGACGAACTCTCGGCCTGTGAAGACCTGTGCTCTGCCTGTTTTCTCTTCATGTCTTATCTGTTCGCTTGTCTAGTATTCATTGTAAAACTCAGTAGCACGTTAGATCTGTGCAATGTTAGCCCATGACCTGTAGTGTGCAACCTGGCCTCGGCAGGCACCTAATAATCTCTGCAGCTGATCATGCTTGCTAGCTGCTGAAAAGTCTTTTAAAGATTTATAATTAGTTGGCAGTTTATGAGACTTTTAATTTGTAAGAAGAAAAATGCTTTGGAAATGACTGTGTTCTTAATCGACACGTTACAGGGGTGTTACAATACATTTAAATGCAACTTAATCCACGTCAGTGGAAAAGAGAACTTGGTGCTACGTAAACTATTTTTTCAAGATATTTCACTCAGTATGGTGTCTTTGCTCCATCACGTCAGGTTCGTTATTTTTAAGCATCAAATAACATCCATGGGCAGCCTCACTTGAGCGAGTTGGAGTCGAACAGAGTCTGAAATGTTCTGCTGATTCTTCCATTGCAGTTGGGATTGTGTTATCATAATCGAATACAATACAAATTCATGCGTTATCTAAAGTTCCTGCATTACTTTTCATTACCTACCGAAAGCATTCAACATCTCCAGAATCACTTTGTGTTCGTATGAAATAAACCTGAATAATCGTTTCACAAGATCTGACGATGCATAAAATTACTTGAAGTATTCCTTTGGCATTTTCATAAACACATCTTATAAATTTCATACCTGTCCTTTCACCGAAGGGGAAATTTATCATAAGGTATAAGCTTGGGATTGACGCCTGATTTTGTCAGTTTTAAAAAATTATATAGTAGTGGAAATATTATTTAAGACCGCAGAATTTAGGGTCATATAACCAGAGTATGTTTTTCGTTAATACAAATAGTTTTATTTCAACTAACTTGCATTACAAGATTACTTAAAATTTCATTTGCTACTACTGCAGCTACTGACTGGTTACAACTGGGTGATTTGTTGCAGCTTTATGGCTCGTTTCTATTTGTATGAGTCGCATCTCGGAGACTTGTTACAGGTTCTTGCCATGGCACCCACCTGGTATTGATGAACCTGAATGTTGTCAACCTGATGTTTGAGTTTTCAAATTTCGATCAATACCTGGCTCTGACTTTTAACTGTCTCGTATGTTGAAATTTCGTTGTCGTAACGCACCTTTTCAATTTCTACAGCGCTTAAATGTTTGAATTTTGATTGTTTCGTTTAGAAACGTATTATATTCGGTTGTAAATCTTATTGAAATTCTCATATATATTTCTGCTTTGCTTGCTTTTTACAGAACTGGTAAAATTAAGTAATACCGCTCATCTCTATTACTATATGAAGTGGTGTATGTTTTCCATGAATAATAGTAGAATTAAGTTTTGATATTTCCTGCAAAAGTTTTATTGAAACAGATTTAAAAAGAAGTAATTTGAAGCCTCACTAGTGTGCCTATTTTCCCAACGAGATTTCGGATGCAACTTTTCAACTCAGAAGTCCCAAAAGTGTGCATTATCAATTAATACGAACAATGTGAAAGGCGGGAGAAATTCTCACGAGTTTTCTATTACAAAAAAAGGATATTTCTCATTCATCTGATATTAATTGATAACGAATAACGTTCATTGCATAAAGATATATTCATTTCTTCAAATGATAGGTAAGTAAATTAGGTGACTGTTTTTTGCTGTACACCTTACCGTGTAAGCCTTGTGCAGAGCTTACATCGCGTTTTACAAGCGCGGTCTCGATGCAAGTGTAGAGTAGAGTTGAAAATTTTCATTTCCCTGCTTAATTCAAAGCCCTTAAAAATACGCAAGCACAATTAGCGCGCACTGATTTGTAAGTAAGTTGATTCGTAAGTTTCACTCTAATTTTGTCCATTTCTCACTAAGCAACTGCGAAGACCTCTTAATTAGCCTGTAAAGCGCAATCGATAATAAAACCACAATTAATTTAATTTGTAATCAGTGTGTAGAAAATTTGGAGCTATTTTCTACTCGTTAGCGATATTACTCTACCACCGTGTTTCTACTTTACCTCATGTCTGAATGTGCATGTTAGGGAATACCGAGAGAATCAGAAGCCAGAAATATTTTTGCTGTTCTTAGACTGCAACTTGATTATTCGGAAAATTTTGTCAGGAACTCTGAAAGTGACTCATTTTTGCACTTTCTGAGTATTTTTATTTTTATTTTCCCATAATTATTCCTTGTTTCTCCACACCACTCTTGGCAGGACAGTCGTCAATCGAAGTAGCAGAATAAAGAGTTTCATTTTTTGGGCGAAAAAATAAAAACTGTGAGTTATAACGATCACATTCGATAAACGCTCTGCGACAAGTTAGCACTTGAGTTTTAATTAGAAATAACTCGAAATTTCGTTAAATAAAACTGGTACACTTGTTCACTGTTTCAAAAAGAGATCTATCGCGACCCCAGTGAGCGTCGCACCTTTCGGTATCTCATAATGTAGATAGGTTAATGAAAATATGCGTAATCAAGCTTAGGATTCATAAACAAATCCTCTCACTCATCATCTGATGAACAAGCTCTGAAATTAATTTTCTCGTTTATGTTTGTTTATGTTTTAGATGTGAGCCTTGAGCTATGTTTTTGTGAATTACTTTTAGCCAACCTTTTCTCACAACTGGAAAATCATTTAGGACTGTATTTCATTCTGTTTTAGGACAATGTTTCATGCATTTTTTCTTTCTTTTCAACTTATAGCGATGATCCTACGAGGCATTCTCCAGTAGCATTTGTAAGTTTTCTGTCATCTTGCTATGGGGCACATTTCAAGAAAATGTATTTGTATTGTTTCCTTCACTAACATAGTTAACCCATAACACTGCTATTGTACGCCTCGTATGGTTCGTATATCGATAAAAAGGACATTTATATTAAGAAACATAAAAAGTCAATGTGTTTTAATACATTTCATGTTTCATTTTTTAAGGAATAAACGGTCTTGTCTACTTACTTTCTAATTCCCTTAAATACAATAGTTTTACGACGGAATTTTATCTGGAAAATAAATCATTTAATGGAACGAAAACAAACTAATTTGTTCCATGTTAATTCAAAATAAGAATAGATATAAATTTCTATTCCATTGTAACCATTTCTGACTTCTACTCACGTGAAGAATTTAATCCCTAATGGTCATTACTGAAGGGAATTATTGGATCGTTGATGTCGTCGTCATCG
>JACJUY010002051.1:3777-42171 GCA_014220935.1 Platorchestia sp. MABIK
ACCCAATATTGGCCTAATAATATCTTGCTACCTGGGGAGTTTATCTACCATGCGCAAGGTGTATTTTAATTTACATTTTTTTATATTTTGCACTAACATTTTTACGTCAAAGTGAAGAACTCTTATAACAGGAGACTGTCGCTTAGCTGTTTTTTCAGTTGTCAAATAATTTTTTTTCGCATGCTAGGTATGAGATCAAAATCAATTTTGATTTTACCAAATAAAATGTTAAAACAACCTTCCACTTCGTGGTATGGATACCTGTATTCATATTTCTTCACATTTTTGAATGAAGATGTCCCTGACATTTTATTTCCCATAGAGTGCGTACGTAATCTTCAGATAAAAAACGTAAATGCAAATTGAAGTTATCGCATTATTCATTTAAAGTGCGATTTTTCATCAATAACATTTTCCAAATATGTGTTATCTAAATTTTTCCGAAGTCATCGTTAATGTGCAATATTCGGAATTCGAAGATAAGATGACGAAAATGCTTTTAGAGACATTTCTATGGACTTCGAATATAAATTTACGACGGATAAGGACGCAAACACTTCCGCTTCCACTTGATGACTTGTGCTTTGGTAAGATTAGGTATTGGAACATCCTAATGTCCGCGATAATTAGTCCATTCTCTTTAAGTAGTTCGATTGTCTCATATATTACAAAAGCTTGAATTAAAGACGAAATTTAGTTATTAAATAATTCTGATTATATTTCTTTCCACGATGGCTACTTCACGTGGAGTTTCAATGAAACAAATATTAAATTTAGTTGATTTTATTTAATGAAAACGTCTGATTAACGTTCAAGCAAAATTGTAGGGCTAAAACTCTCATAAAAATAATTTGAACATAAATTAATTTATTTTCTCTGGACTAATATTTGTCAATTTGCCTGTAAGCTGATATAAATGAATGAGTGAGGGAAATTCCGCTGTGATGCAACGTTCATAGTTTCGGCATTAACTCAAATTCACGGGTCGGTTTCTTCCAGTAGCCGGTATTTATGACACATGTATGGATTCCAATGATAATTGTGTCATCGTTTTCTATTTGTATTGTACTCATGGCCTTCATGAGAGTTGACATAACTCACGTTATAGGAAAGAAAAATTACACCAGCTCCACAGAAGCAGTGCTGACAAGTCACAGGAATCTAATACTTTACCAATTAGCTTCCTTACCGGTTCCATGTTAGAAAATGATGTATTTTCTGTTTACCACGTAGCATTAGTCCTAGTTAAGGAAATAATTTGGTAGGTTTAGCAGCTAAAAAACTTGGATCAGTCGTTGCATGGTATGCTAGAGCGAAACGCACAATAAATTACAGGTGTCCAATGTCCATGCATCAATTCAGTTGAGTGCGTTACAGAGATTGTCCTTCCAGGAGAAAAATATGAGGTTCTGAGCTGACAGGTAGGCCTTGAATAGCGATGTACCGATACCATTTTTTTGGCCGATATTCATTTTTTGGCCGTTACCGATACTCCTATACGTGGAAATACCGATACTACAATCGATTTCGATACTTTTGCAATTATGTTAAAATGTAACCATTGTAAGCCCTACATGGTTGTTAAGATATAATTTTTACTAATATATATAATAATTTAACAATTTCGATTAGGAAATTAGTCTTCGATTAGGAAATTAATAAACATCTATTGCCATGTTAACTACATTGTTGAGAAAACTAACAAAATGAAATCCATTCGATAGATAAGTGTTTCTAATCGTATTGCAACGTAATGTAGACTAGCCATAGAAGCAACTGGTTCCAGAAGTGGACCAAAACAATAATTTCTACATAAAAGGATTATCATTTTCGTGTGTTTCACACCAAAATACATACCTTAGCGAAAAGAAAACATTAAAGACTCCGAAACCGAAAAGATTTGCAAACACACAACCAACTATGAGATTGTTCGTAAAATTTTCAAACATCTCAAAATAGAAGAAACCTGCATGATTCGTAATGTACGGCGATTTACATGCTAAATTAAAATAAAATTATTAGCTTCGTAAGATTTGACAAAATACAAGTTAAATTGAAATAGAATTTTCAGCTACCTCTATATTAAATATACAAAAACCTTAATATACACCTACAACTTTATTTAATCGGTTTGATTTCTGTTAGCGTGTCACATACTTTAAAAATGGAAATTGGGTCAAACTATGTAGGTTTTAGTTTTAGAAGTATAGTAATTTCATTTCACTACTGTGTTCTAACTATTCACGCTACTTGGCTTTCACTTACTGACCGTACGTGACTCATCGGGAATTCAAAGGAGTAAATTCAGTTTGCGGGCCTGATTAAGAGGATCTATTACCCTGTATTTTACCTAATTTACCGAATTTTTCAAATTTCACTGTTCGCGTTTCTATTGCATCTAGAGGAACGAAAACGAATTCAGATATGTAAAATTTATTTCAGAACGCATTTACTTCTATAAATTTTTTTTATTTTCGCAATAGAAAAAGTTATTGTGCGAACATAAGAAAACATATTTGTACTTGCGCCAAACTATTCTCGCTCTTCAATTTTTAACGTAGAAGCGCAATTGTAGTCTCATTCGACGTGGAAAGACTAGAAATATCGTAACAAAAAATTTTTTAAATTTCAAACTAGAAAAAAGTTATTGTTACATTTGTTCAAAAATTTCTTCTCTAGGTAAATCCTAGATTATTTCTCTATTCTCTGCTTACACATTTATATTGCAGCTAGGTGAACGAAAATGAATTTAAATGTGTAAAATTGAATTCTGATCACATTTGCGTCTATGAAAATTTTCGATTTTCGCAATAGAAAATCGCAATAATATTGTTGGACATGTGTAACAATAACTTTTTTTCTAGTTCGAAATTCCAAAAAATCCTTCGTTACGAGGTTCCTACAGTCCTTCCGTATCGAATGAGACCACAATCGCGCTTCTAAGTATAAAATTGTAGAGTAGGAAAAGTTTTGCGCATGTATATATATTTTTTCTAATGTTCGCACAATACTTTTTTTCATTGCGAAATAAAATAATTTGATAGAGGAAAATGTGTTCAGAATTCACTTTTAAATATCTGTATTCATTTTCGTTCCTCTAGATGCAATAGAAACGAGGACAGTAAAATTTGAAAAATTCGGTAGAGTAGGAAAAATACAGGGTAGTAGATCCCGTTAAACGCTGTAATTCAAGTTAGCTAACTGATTTACTTATTATGAATAGACCCTTTATTTGATCACACTTTTACTTCCATGATTTATGACCTTCATTTTGTCTCGCCAACCCGCTTCTGCGGCGAGAAACTTCCAGAACTAACTGGCACAGGAAACATGGTCTTTAGCTGACACCCGGAACGGGGCAGTACACGCTNATATACTTTGAGAAATGGAAATTGGGTCAAACTAAATAGGTTTTAGTTGTAAAAGTATAATAATTTTACGTCGCTACTGCGTTTAACTATTCATGGAACATTGCTCTCACTGACCGTACGTGACTCATCGGGAATTCAAAGTTATAAATTCAGTTAGCGGGCCTGATTTAAAGCTGTAATTTCAACAGTTAGCGAACTAATTTGCTAGGTATGAATAGGCTCTTTATTTGCTTATACTTTTCCTTTCATGATTTATGACTTTAATTTTTATGATAAAATACGTATTATAGGAAAGTATCGGTAAAGTATCGGCCGGATTTTGCCGATACCGATACCAGTAAAATGACCGATACTTGCCGATACCGATACCGATACATCGGTACATCACTAGCCAAAACACGATGTGATCATTATTCCCGTTGAAGGATGAATACTTCAATGGGGAATCAACACACGCGGTGTGTACCCACAAAGGACATCCTAGTGAAAATCTCATTTCGCAAGGCACAGGGGCTTCTTTGGCAGTGAAATTATTTCCCTCCCCCCGTCTCCGGAATACTGTACTTAGAGCCCAAGCGCCGGGCTGTATTGAGTAGCTGGCTAATTGCGCCGGGGAATATTAAGAATGTTTCTTAACACTTTGACTGGGCCATGAGCCCATTCCTGCAATCCAAGTCGATACTAATAAAGACTAATAGTAGCATAACATAAAAATGTTAGCGGCTGACCGACCAGTAGCCACAAACTCATTCTTCATAAATAGGTAATGAAAACTCAATGAAGGCACGATAAAGTTAATGCTCGATATTTTCAACATTACTCTCAAACATTGACTTTAATTTCGAGATAAATATTAAACTTCAGCTTTACCTACCGCAGCCTAAGTGTTAAGAGAGCCAACTGATGAAAAATTAGTTATGGTTCGAATTTGTGTCAAATATTAAACTAAATTTTTTGGCTGGAAACCACTTTTAATACTCTGTTAATAAGAGTATTTCCCCGCCGGCTTCCTGCACCTAGAGCCAGTCAGGAAGTAAGTTCCTGAAAAATAGATTAAAACTTCAGAAAAAAATGTCAGCGCCGAGAAAAGAGGAACCATGAACTGAACAACATGGCTTTCAACGAAACAGAATCTCTCTGTTTCAACGACACGAAGCCTACCTAAAGCGTTAGCCGTAACCCTCACATGTTCCCTCTAGAAATGCAAGATCCCATCATCACAGTGTGTCCCCATGAGGGGTTATTTTATGAAAATCTTATCAACAAAAAAGATTAATTCCTTTTGTAAAGGCAAATTTCGCCATTCAATGTGTGACTGTCGAGTTAAAGGCTCACTGCAAAAATTAATTCCTGTGACTAGCTAGAAGTAATTCGTAATTATAATGGGTTATTTCATGTCTGCAATGATTTTATAAGAAAACTTAAACGTCTGAACTTCTCACTCATGAATGGCTAAGTGACTGCAAATGTTATTGAGACATACAATTTTTTCAGTTCAGACCAGTGCATAGGCTTTGTGTATATAATGTACTGGTTCATTGGATTTTTTTAAATTTCCAGAGGTCGTCTATCATTGCAATAATTTTTTTCTCATGGAGACGACTAATTCGACGCTTCACTTTCGCTCGAGCGATATTCATGGATTGCTCTTTCTAATGGAAATAACTTTCGAGATCTAAAAACCTGTTGTTGTATATCACCAGCGTCTAGGTTCTGGCGTAAATAATTCATGTTTTACCTTTATTTTATCACAAAACTATATTTTCAGGAGCCGAATGATTAGGTAGGCGGAAGTTTACGGTTATCCTGTAGCCAATCTATTTACTCTAATTTTCAGGCACCCGTTAAAAGCTTAGCGAACACTTCAACGAAATTTGATTGGGACCCGCTCGTGAAGAAAGTTACAAGAGACAAAAACTCACCGCGCGTAACTACAAGTGATTCAAAAGGCGGTTGGTAGCCCATTTTGTTGCTTAGTATGTTTGCCCTTAGTTCATCAATATTTACATGGCATGGCACACACAAACTTATAACAAATTGGTATATGTTGAAGACTAGGTAGCAGATCTTGTAATTTGGCAACTAATTTTTTTCACTTGCTTACGAACGGATCTATTGCGTTATCTTGCACTATCTGGGGAACATAAATTGTTTTAGGTAATGACACACTCATTACTCTCACCGTTATTTGCAATGTTGGTCTCCTTGGGAAAGGCTCAGCTACGGCAATCCTCAGCTCTTCTTTTTCACCGCTTTCTGGAAATGAGGCAACAATGAGGAGTGCAGTCCATTAATTTCACTAAAACGAAGGAAATCGTTGTTGAACATAAAAGCGCGAAACCATCTTAATGTATCCTCTACTCGTATTTGAACTATTAGGAGTTATGAAACATTTATAGGTTATACCAGGAGCTAAAATCTAAAAAGTCCACCGTCATAACAATTGAAATGAAAACTTCTATGAAACAAACCTACAGAGCATTAATTTATAAAGAAAAAAATGTGATGGTAAAAATGACGAATACATAAAGAATAAGATATGAAGCCTAGAAGGAGCCTTATGGGCACATAAGATTAAAATCTTCAAAGCATAGGAATAGCAGTGTGACTTGACAGTCTCCAAAGCTGAGGACGTCACGCCTCTTAGTTAATGATATAGAATCCTAACTCACGCAAGCCTATTATTTGATGTCCAATATGCATGTGCCCGTACTCTAAACATATAGCGAGGAATGACCGTGTGTTGAAGACGTTAGACAAGATGAAGCGTTTTTTTTAAATGCAGTAGCACGCATTCGATAAAAATAGATCAATCTATGTTATAAATGCTAAAGCTGAATGAAAATTAGGCTATGAACTTACAATTGTCATAACTGCCAGACGTTAAGCCATGGGATAACGAGTAATACCAAGATGACAAACGAGTGACTTGAGAAATCGATCCCAATGTCAAGTTTTGGGAATTTAATTTTTAATTGAATTAATAACAGGGCGGATAATAAAGTTTCATTCGGAATGTGACTCCCACTCTTTTTTTTTTTAATGCATTCATACATTCATAATCTGAAACGACACCACCGTTGTTGCTCTTTTAGAGAAGCCCTTTCACCTGCATTTCGGCGCACAGTACTCTGGAGTGAAATATGTTTTATTATAATTCTCCTTGTACCAGAGTTTGTTAGTTTCTGTGCTTACTTAGTATGAGCGTTACACTTTATTAAATCGATGAGCACTGTAGCAATCCTAAATCATTATTACGAAAAAAACATTCCTCGCAATTAAAAGCCTGCACGAGTCACCGTAACAACGACACCATTAGATTGTAACTTTCCTCTCAAACTGAACACTTATTAATTTTTTGTATAACTGCACTGAAAATTGAAACTCTCGCTTGTTTATCGATGTAGTGACTTGTATTAGGGCTAATTGAATTCGTAATGCAATTTACTGAACTGTGACCGGAGAGATTTTGGATAAACGTCCAATTATTTATATGATGCTTTTAAAGTGATAAAAATTAAATTTTTACTAACCATTACTTGAAAGATTTCTTATAAATAATTATTTGACAAATTTGAAATTCTTTTCATGCAATTTATCAAGCAACGTTTTCTGCGTCGAAGAGCAATTGAAATAACTTACTTTCCTTTCAAATTCTGTGGTTAGAAATTTCGATTTCACTAGTGCCCCAAAAAACTTTATTTTTCTAATAACTTGTTTTCTATGCTTATATCCAAGCAAAAGTTTCTTGGAGTTAAATTTTACTCATATCATTTTAGTTTCAAAACAATTGGTTCCATGGGGACATTTTGTAGCGGATCAGAAGTTCTTCTAACGGTTTCAACAGCTGTAAATTCAAGCTCCTTTTTAGGAGGGTAGGTATCATGGGTATGAAACTATGTATGGCGTTTCGACTTATATCGTATTTGAATAGGATAAGACTATCAGAATTATACATTACGTCGAATATTTAGCTTATCTGGTTTTACGAATCGCAACGTAAAAACAATATTTTCCAAAAGGCCTACAGTAATGAGAGCACAAAGCACTGGTCCACGGGTTTAGATTCGAATAGTCTATGATGAATGAATTTAAATTAGGTAAATTACCTAATTAAGTTTGGTTAGATTCGATAATGTAAGTACAGGTTCATTGATATTCCGAATTGCAATATAAATAATTTCAATCATGTTGATATTTTCCGAGAGTAACAAAGCATGGGGTTGCGAGGTTCCTTCCAAATACTTGAATACTTTACGATGGATGAAGGTAGGTTAGGTTAGGTTCAAGTTAGATTAGGGTAAATTTGTTTTGATAGTTCAGATTCACTCATTTTTGCGTATTGAAGCATAAGATAAAGTAAACTCGGAAAAATAATTATTTGAGTTTACGTGTTCTGGTTGAGTGAGTTCAGGTTCAGGTTAAATTTATTGGGTCAGAAAATGTTATTGAACAAACCAATCGCTAATATTTTCACGGGTCCAGTGGGTATCATAATTTTCCGACTGGGGTTGATCCTTCATTTCAACAACGGATTGCGTGCACATCACTACTATAGTTTTAGCCTCCCTTAACCACGACAAAGATGTTCCAAGAGAAGAAGGATGAAGACACCATTTAATATGGAGTTGAGGGAACGTGGAATCTATGCACTATGTGAATAGGAACAGTAAGCTAAGAAAGAAGTTCATGAAGCAAGAAAAAGTTGAAGAAGTAAGAATTAGCGGATGAAAAACAGGACAGCAGTGAACCGAAAAATGATGGTCCGTAACAAAACAAAAACCTATTCTATTTTAACAAAAAGAAAGCCTACCTAACCTTTAGCTCGGGCCCTCACATTGTCCCCCTGGGAGCGCAAATTCCCATAGATATTTAGAGCTATTCTGCTAACGCCAGAGTGCGTCTACTATCAAATCTATATCAAGTGATACTAGTTCAGTAGCTTACCAAAAGTTTCGATGACTTGGTCAGTGGAGCCGCCTAAAGATGAGAAGCTGATCCTTCTTCAGCCAATCCGTGGTGCTCCAACTATTCGCAAACCATGGGATTGTCCCGATGAGGCTGTGTCCGTGCAAATTATGTTCGCCATTCTGAAATTATATTCACGAATAAGCACACATAATAGTCGACATTCAGCTAAATCTTAGGTTACGGCCAGACTGAACACTTTGCCGCTGACGCGTGCGTACGCTTCACGCTGTCTCACGCTTTCATTTGAATGGAGGTGGCTACACTGCACGCTGATGCGCGCGTTCATCGAGAAGCATCGGTGGCAGGGTTGCCGATTTAGCCCGAGCCCTTTTCAATATCTTTTTGTCTTTAAAATTTTAAATTTATCCCTGGAGCGTTTTTAAACCCCTTTTGTACTAGTTTAACTCGTATTCAGCCTGTTTTGTTCATTTTCTATAAAAATTTGAAGTTGAAGATACGTACCGAGTACTTATAAGAAAATCTATGTAAAAGTTTAATATCTAGCATATTTTGAGCATTTTATACACAATAATTGTTGTCTCTATGCATAGTATTTACTCAAAATTGCGAAAATTATATTGCATCATCTAGTTAGAATCAAGTTCATTGCTCGTTAAAACTCCAATGGTTTGATCTGACAGAAGGGATGAGAGAGTAACTTATTCCGTTCTATTTGGTGGCAGTTTGGCATAAAAACAGTGACAGTAACATTGTGTGTGGTAATTTCACATGATTTATTGTAGCAATTCGTTCAAAGTCTTCAGTTTTGGCATTATTTTAGCATAATATTCTTCTTTTGATCTTCGTTCAACAAAATTAAACCACCATGGAAAAAGAGGACAAGCAAAAAATCAGAAGCGAGTGGCTGAATAATCCAAGGTATAACGATTGGTCGCAGCGAATTGAAGGCGACAGTGCAAAATGTCGTCGTAAGTATTGCGAATGTGTAATTTCTGCTGAAATACATGACATAGATAGACATGTATCTACTGCAAAACATAAGACAGCTACGAAACCATTCGGTGCTCAGCGGTCTACTCTACTTTCTTTTGTTAAAGGGGAAAATAATGACACCAAAAGAGTCGTGTGTAAACTTGCTATTTTCCTTGCTTGCCATGGTGCCATTTCTCAGTCAGTTCATTTAGGTAATGTTCGCAAAGCCCTCTTTTCTGTTAGTACAAGTTGTAACGACTTGAAACTCCACCGTACCAAGCGCACATGTATAATTTGTAATGTTCTGGCTTCCTATTTTCAACAAGATTTAGTCGAAGATTTTGGTGTTGGGTGTTTTAGCACGATAATTGATAAAAGCAATGATTTTTCAAGTAAAAAATAGTTGGGCTTGATTATTAGATGTTTCTCGAAATCGACACACGATATTGTAGCTAGTCTGTTGGATTTAATTCGATTGAATGCAAGCAATGCAGTGGCTATTTGCAATGCAATTAAATCAAATCTGAAAGGAAATATTTTGGGGTTTTAAAATCTTGTTGGCATTGGCAGTGACAACGCATCAGTAATGACTGGAAAACGCACTGGTTTGCATGCTCAGCTGAAAACAGAAACACCTAACTCAATTCTCATCAAGTGTGTGTGACATCCCATCCAATTTGCTGTTCCAAGTTCAGTTGTACAAGCACTTCCTCGACATTTGGAGTTCCTCTCATCAAAGAATCTTACAAATGGTTTGTCCATTCATCTCTGAGGCGAAACAAATACGATGTAATTTATAGAACACTGAATGATGATAAACTGCCATTGAAATTAATTATGTGTGGCTAAATTAGATGGTTATTAATTGCCAAAGCAGTTTATCGAATTCACGATCAGTGGATTGAATTGAAGACCCATTTTGAAATTACAAAATCTCAAAAACGTTGCTACAATTCTGAACAATTGTTCTCAATGTTTTGTGATGAATGAAACTATCTTTACTTATCCTTTTTGAAACCAATTTTTGTTGAGGTTAGCAGAACGAATAACTGTTTAAGTTATTGAAAAATTTGCAACAATTGATTTGCTCTCTTGCTTCATAGATTGTTATTTCTGGCACAATTGATGAAAATATAAACATCAGAGATAAGTTATATGGCAATCCATATTTAGGTTCCATGTTTGAAACAGAATTCTCCAAAGCAAGTATCAAAGACGTTGAAAAAAGTACATTCGGCAATGAAGCATCGATTTCTAAATGGAGTTACAAGAATTACGATCGCGTCTTCCTTACAATTACATAATTTTGAAGTCAATGTCAGAATTAAGTATCACGTCTTGCTTGAATCCTATAAAACCTGATATAATTCCATTGGCAAGTATGTTTATCTCCAATCGCTCAGACCTTACTAAACTAGATTTTCAGAGATAGCAGTTGCACTCAGTGCCTTGGTAGACAGTGAATAAAGAACGAAGTACAGTCAATTTCTGAGGCGAAGTTCTGAATTACAGAGATTCCTCAGATGAAAATCACTTTCAAGAACTTCGCAAATTCGCTTCAATGATTATGTGTCATTCTAAAGCTGATGTTGAGAGAGCATTCAGCCAAGTAAACATCATTGAAAACAAGCTTCGAAACAAGATGAGTGTATCAACAATAAATAGTATACTGACAATACGACATAGTCTAAAACGTTTTACTAAATGCTGCTATGATTTTGATGTTAATCCGGATGTAATAAAGAAAGTTGGTACCAATGAAATGTATGATACCAGAAAGACCGAAGGTGCTAATGAGTAATTGAAATTAGTTGCTGCATTGGATGACGAACTTCAGGAAATCTTTGGTTCAGCTCATTAAAGGTAAGATTATAGGTCATATTTAAATCAAATAGTGATTTAAATAAATAAATTGCTTATGAACACCCTGCGCTGTACTGAGGGTGAGAAGCGTCTCAAATGGCAGGCACTGCCTGAATAGAAGAGAGTAGCAGCTTTGCATCCGCCACTTGCTGCTGGAGACACACTGAACGTGCGGTTACGCGTCAACTGTGGCCCGGCAAGGGCCGCTGAAGGCGGCAACCGGCCAACCGTTAAGTTACAAACAAGTTTGATTGAAGATTGAACAAGACTCGTTCGATCTTCGATAATACGTATTATGTTGCAGCTCTCCATGTCCACAACGTCCAAAAAGGCGCCAATCCGTTTACTCAAAAATGGCAAAGTGACTTCTTCCATTGCTACTTTAATGCCAAAAATAGCTTTCACTGCCAAATTCCATAGTTTTCAATGCCTAATGGCAAATTGAAATTTTTCATTGCCAAAATGACTTTTAACTGCCAAAAATGACCAAATTTGGCAGTAAAATATGCCAGTTGACAACCCTGTTACGCGCCGCGCAGCGTCAAATATTCCTTCCAAGTAATCCTGAATTTTGGCAGCGAGACGCAGCGCCTGTACTCTTTGGTCTGCTTGCGCCCGTCCACGTCTAGTGTGGCCGCTCTCATGGCAATACATGTATTTGATATTGCAGCTACTGCCTGCGTACGCGCGCGTCAGCGACAACGTGTTCAGTCTGGCCGTACCCTTATGTTTTTGAATGCTCACAAGTCGATAGAATTCCCTAACAGTCTGCTTCGGCAAGATAAATCAGAATGTCTATATTCCGCTATGAGATAAAATCCCGCCGAAACAACGCAGACTCGTGGGCGCTTATGGAAAAGGTTAACTGTACGGAAACCGAGTGACGTCCACGAACAAGCCATTGATTAGAGAGGGGAAACAGAATACGCTTAGCAAAAAAAACACTACTTTTTAGCAATAATTGCGAAACATTCGTTGAGTCACTTTTTTGCCAATGTCGCGAACAGCCTTTCCACCATCCTACTCTTTATAGCGAAGGTCAACCATGCGTAAGTACTAACTATCCTTCGAGAACTTGGTGCCCAAGAAACATTCAAGAACAATCTCTGTAGTTTAGTTTAAGCCTCTCTATCCGCAACTAAGACGCCCCAAAGAGAAGCATTACGGAACACGGAATCTATCCGCAAGATGCATAGAAGTTGAGCAAGAAGCTCATGAAACAAGATTTCGGTGAAGAAAAAAGTAAGGTGCTGAAAAACAGGATGGCAGTGAACCGATAAAAATGGTTCTCAAACCTAGTGATGTACCGATGTATCGGTATCGGCAGTATCGGTCATTTTTACTGGTTTCGGTATCGGCAAAATTCGGCCGATGCTTTACAGATACTTTCCAATAATACGTATTTTAACATATAAATGGTCATAAACCATGGAAGTATAAGTGTAATCAAATAAAAGGTATATTCATAACTAGTAAATTAGTTAGCCAACTGTTGAATTGCAGCGTTTAACGGGATCTACTACCCTGTATTCCACCTAATTTACCGAATTTTTCAAATTTCACTGTTCTCGTTTCTATTGCATCTAGAGGAACGGAAATAAAAACTTTTATGTAGAAGTGAATTCTGAACACATTTCCCTGTATAAATTTATTTTGTTTTCGCAATAAAAAAAAAATTATTGTGCGAACATTAGAAAAAATTTATTTTCTTGCGTAAAACTTTTCCTACTCTACAATTTTCTACGTAGAAGCGCAATTGTGGTCTCATTCGACGCGGAAGGACTGTAGAAACCTCGTAACGAAGGATTTTTCTGAATTTCGAACTAGAAAAAAGTTATTGTTACACATGTCCAACAATATTATTGCGATTTTCAATTGCGAAAATCGAAAATTTTCATAGAACCAAATGTGTTCAGAATTCAATTTTACACATCTGAATTCATTTTCGTTCACCCAGCTGCAATATAAAATTGTGGGCAGCGAATAGAGAAATAATCTAGGATTTACCCAGAGAAGAAATTTGTGAACAAATGTAACAATAATTTTTTTTTTCTAGTTCGAAATAAAAAAATCCTTCGTTGCGAGATTTCTACAGTCCTTCCACGTCGAATGAGACCACAATCGCGCTTCTACGTAAAAAATTGAAGAGCGGGAAAAGTTTAGTGCAAGTATATATACTTTTTCTTAAGTTCGCACAATAAATTTTTCTATTCCGAAAATGAAAAAAATTCATAGAAGAAAATGCGTTCAGAATTCAATTTTACATATCTGCATTCATTTTCGTTCCTCTAGATGCAATAGAAACGTGAACAGTGAAATTTGGAAAATTCGGTAAATTAGGTAAAATACAGGGTAGTAGATCCCTTAATCAGGCCCGCTAACTGAATTTACTCCTTTGAATTCCCGATGAGTCACGTACGGTCAGTAAGTGAAAGCCAAGTAGCGTGAATAGTTAGAACACAGTAGTGACGTAAAATTACTATACTTTTACAACTAAAACCTATATGTTTGACCCAATTTCCATTTCTTAAAGTATGTGGCAGGCTAACATAAATCAAACCAATTAAGTAAAGTTGAAGGCGCATTTTAAGGTTTTTGTACTTTCAATATCGAAGCGGCTACAAATTTTATTTTAATTTAGCACGTAAATCGCCGTACATTACGAATCATTAAGGTTTCTTCTATTTTTAGATGTTTGAAAAATTTACGAACAATCTTATAGTTGGTTGTGTGTTTGCGGATCTTTTCGGTTTCGGGGTCTTTAATGTTTTCTTTTCGCTAAAGTTTGTATTTTGGTGTAAAACACACGAAAACGATAATCATTTTGTAGAGAAATTATTGTTTTGATCCGCTTTTGGAACCAGTTGCTAATATGGCTAGTCTACATTACGTTGAAATACGATTAGAAACGCTTATCTATCGAATGGATATCATTTTGTTAGTTTTCTCAACAATGTAGTTAACATAGCAATAGCAGTTTCATAATTCCTAAGACTTTTTCAATATTGTTAAATTATTAGATATATTAGTAAATGATTTTATTTTAACAACCATGTAGGGCTTATAATGGTTTCATTTTAATATAATTGCAAAAGTATCGGTATTTCCAAGTATCGGAGAATCGGCATTGGCCAAAAAATGGATATCGGCCAAAAAAATGGTATCGGTGCATCGCTATTCAAGGCCTACCTGTCAGCTCGGAACCTCATATTTTTCTCCTGGAAGGACTATCTCTGTAACGCACTCAACTGAATTGATGCATGGACATTGGACACCTGCAATTTATTGTGCGTTTCGCTCTAGCATACCATGCAACGACTGATCCAAGGTTTTTTGCTGATAAACCTACCAAGTTATTTCCTTAACTAGGACTAATGCTACGTGGTAAACAGAAAATACATAATTTTCTAACATGGAACCGGTAAGGAAGCTAATTGGTAAAGTTTTACATTCCTGTGACTCGTCAGTACAGCTTCTGGCAAGCTGGTGTAATTTTTATTTTCTATAACGTGAGTTATGTCAACTCATCATGAAGGCCATGAGTACAATACAAATAAAAAACGATGACACAATTATCTTTGAAATCCATATATGTGTCATAAATACCGGCTACTGGAAGAAGCCGACCCGTGAATTTGAGTTAATGCCAAAACCATGAACGTTGCAACACAGCGGAATTACCCTCACTCATTAATTTACATTAGTTTACAGGCAAATTGACCAATATTGGTCCAGAGAAAAAAAATCATTTTTGTACAAATAACTTTTCCAAGAGTTTTAGCCCTACAATTTTGCTTGAACGCTAATCAGACGTTTGCATTAAATATAATCAACTGAATTTAATTTTTGTTTCATTGAAACTCTATGTGCAGTAGCCATCGTGGAAAGAAATATAATCAGTATTATTTACCAACTAAATATCGTCTTTCATTCAAGCTTTTGTAATCTATGAGACATAATCGAACTACTTTAAGAGAATGGACTATTTAGCGCGGACATTAGGCTGTTCCAAAACCTAATCTTCCCAAAGCACAAGTCATCAAGTCGAAGCGCAAGTATTTGCGCCCATATCCTTCGTAAATTTATTTTCGAAGTCCATAGAAATGGCTCAAAAAGTATTTTCGTCATGTTATCTTCGAATTCCGTATATTGCATATTAACGATGACTTCGGAAAAATTTAAATAACACATAATTGGTAAATGTTATTGATGAAAAATCGCATTTAAAAATAAATAATGCAATAACTTGAATTTGCATTTACGTTTTTCGTCTGAAGATTACGAACGCACTCCATGGGAAATAAAAAGTCAGGGACATCTTCATTCAAAAATGTAAAGATATTAGAATACAGGCATCCATTCTACGGAGTGGTTGGTTCTTTTAACATTTTATTTGGTAAAGTCATAATTGATTTTGATCTCATACGTAGCATGCGAAAAAAAAATTAATTTGACAACTGATAAAACAGCTTTGCAACGGTCTCCTGTTATAACAGTTCTTCAATTTTGACGTAAAAATGTTAGCGCAAAATATAAGAATATGTAAATTAAAATACACCTTGCGCCTGGTAGATAAACTCGTTCACGCGTCCATACTATGGATCGTCCCTTTGCTATCGCTGAGTAAAATCATCTTAGCTGTGGAAGCTGAGATAAAATACATTAACAGTAATTCAAAGTAAAAATCGCACCGTTACCGAACAACAGAAACGAGGATCACTTTTGGAAGAATACCCAGCATTTGATGTATTTTTGGCTAATAAATTGAGGCATGGAAATGTTATCTATTTTTCTTCAAATTATCATGAGATTTTTTACATTTGCACTAGGATTTGATATTTTTACATGAAAAAGGAAGCTGCACATTCATTTTTAAAGATACGAATGTCAAGTTTCTATTATTACATGTTAATAGCAAGTATTGTCTTTGGTCATTCAGCCCCTGGTGTAAACACGCAAATTTTTTGCTTCACGAGTGTTTCAACAAAGAAATCGTGAGCATTAAACAATAATTCACAATAAAGTCCACGACACAAAATGTCCATCGAACAAGAGAGAAAAATTAAAATACGAAATCTTAAACACTGCTAATATGAACGAGAATTGTAACGCAATTCACGAATCTACTAACCTGATCGAATTTTAAGACAAAATATACTTTCCCGAAACAAAAAATCTCAAAATAGTGTCAAGAGACAGAAATAACATTGACGAACTTTTTATCCAACGAATAAAAACTGGCTTCGCTTATCTAAAATTCCTGAAGTTCAAATTATGATTACATCCATAATTACTTGCTTCGCGAATAGTTTGTAATATTTTTAATTTATCATATTCCTTCTCGCTCTTCTTGCCAGGAAAATTAGGTTTGAAGAAAATCTTGTCAAATTAATTTCAAAAAGTAAAAATTCGTCTGTAGAACTGAAGTGCACTGTGCAAAATGAAGTCTAACCGCTTGGTCATGACAACCGAAATAAATGCTAGTTCACCTTTACTGAGAGTCGTTTAATAATTTTGAGTAATCATCTTCAAATTTTGCAAACCTAATCTAACCCGAGCGCAGTGGCTCGTCAAAAATATTCAATTTTGATCAATGAAGACCGTGAACCACTCAAGTGTTTGTTGGTAATATATAAGTATTTTTCTCTCTTTTTCCACAACCGAAATTGTGATAATCGTATCAGACATTGCAGTCACTACAAAATTAATTTTACTTAACAAATGAGCTAAACTCAATCGTATCTGCACATCATTTTTGAACCCGCTGTAGCGTCAAAGAAGTAAAATATGCGATGAACGTGTTTTAAATAAAAAATGCCAGCACCAATCAACACCCAATAACTAGATGTAATATTTGTCGTAAAAGATGGAACCATCGTTCAACTGAATAACCTTCACCAGAAATTACTAGAATATAAGTTAGAGTTTTCGTAACAAAAAAAGTATTTCCCTGAAAAATTGTTTTCATCATTAGGTATGGACTTATAGAAGACGAACATGCTCATGGAAACCCATATATATACCCTGCCCATACAAATATCAAATCAAGAAAAATATCGCGAAACAAGATGATAGTCGAAAAGGAAAGTAATCGCTGCTGATAAAAGGACAGTAGGTAAACTTGAAAAGATGATCCTTGACAGAACAAAAGAATTCTACATTTCAAAGACAATAATCTTGCAATCTATTGCTTTATCCTGGTATCTTATCCTCCCGTGCTACGTCGAAACGCCCTTCAGATCTGTGTATGCTGCTATAATATTGAGGGCGTGTATGTAATATAAATGTAAAATATCATGTCATTACGCTTCATATATTTTTATTTTGCATCTTTCTGTTTGGTGTAGGTTCGTGAAGGGACGGTTGCCGTCTTTCTCTCTCCCTCACTCTAGTACAGTTATGAACTTTATAGGTCCTACTTGGGGAACCTGTCTCGCCCATAACCTCTAATAAACCTCATTAGCGAAAATTTGGTTATTGGATACATTCTTCTGACCCTTGGAGATTCACGGGGTGAAAGGGCCTTAAACAAGATTAGATCTTGTTGTAATCCCTAAGAGATGAACATCCTACGGGAAATTCCTCGAAAACCAAAGTCAAATCATACTGTCTTTTTTTCGGATTCCTTCTTTCATCATGGTTGTTTCCATTTATCTCTTTCATCTACTCGACACAATTTTTGCCACGCTATAATTCTGAATTTTCCTTCCAGTGTCGACCACAACCTCCTATACAATAAGAGCCCGAGTATATGCTATATTTATTTTTGAGACACTGCATGTGTGATATGTGCTCCACAGCCTCGCGAGGATGAACACGAGGAATATGTCATGTGCTTACCAGGATTCCTAACGTATTTCTTTATCGAAAGTTGAACTTTTGAAAAACTGCGGGTCATTTATAACGATAACAAATAATTTTAAGATGAAGAAATTCAATCAAATTTTTAATATTTGTTGCACATTCTCTGGTAATCGTTCAAATGATTAACATCAAGAAAATTTAGGAGGCAACGAAGACAGCGACTGTACCACAGGTAGGCAAGCCCACGCAATCAGTGATGAAGTGAACAAAACTTCAAGCTGTTCGATATAATCAGTCCATTTAGAGCGATTTACACTAATTGCATCACAAATTAACGGCCTTATTCTGAACGGGTTACGTGCAGTGGTGTGAATGACAAAAGTCCTTCACTGCCCAATTCGGCAAACGGTTTCTCGTGCGTGCTCCTGTGAGTCACATTGCGGTCGTACTGTACGGCAGCATTGGTGCTGGAACCGCAGATGGCTGGAACCTCAGCACGCCGGTTGACCCGTCAGCATGGTAGACTAAAGGAGGTTAAGTCACTTCTACGGGGACAGCCGCGCACATTCGTCAATTCGACTAGCCAATAGAAAGCTTCATTTCAAACAAGCCGGATGACGTCCCCTACACACCATTACGTTAACGGCGGCGGCAACGTACTACTACTACGCAGCGTACTCTGCCCTACCAGACGTACGACCAACAACAGGACCGACAGCCTTTGCTTCCGCAGGTACAGATTTGGATTTTTTTAAAATTGAATTCGGTCCGGCTACGTGCAAATCTACCAGAACTAAAAGGTTATCGATCTTCAATTAAATCCAACCTGTAGCTTCATAAATTAAAAGCTCTATCCAAACTAGGAAAATTTACTTCAGTCAATTATACAAGACGTTTTATTACCTTCTTCATGCCGATGAGGCTGACGATCGCGCACCAGATCGTGAGGATAAAATAAAATTCCGTACTCAGATATTTATTTGAAATAAAACATGCTATAAATTTCGCTTGATTAGATTAGATGATAAGTTAGTTTAAGCCTCCCTAACCGCTACAAAAATAAGCGTATCGATGAGAGTAAGGATGAAGGCGCCATTTAGTATGGAGCTGAGGGAATGGGGAATCTATGCACAAGGTGCATAGAAACAGTAAGCTAAGAAAGAAGTTCATGAAACAAGAAAAAGTTGAAGAAGAAAAGTAGTTGGTGCTGAAAAGCAGGACAGCTGTGAACCGGAAAAAGATGGGTCGTAAGAAAACAAAAACCTATTCTATTTCAACAAAAAGAGAGCCTACCTAACCTTTAGCTCGGGCCCTCACATAACCCCCTGGGAGCGCTAATTCCCACAGATCCAATAGTTGTATCCCCCTGAGGGGAAGATACACTTAACATAGAAACATTAAATTGAGGAGCAAGATTATGACGAAATTAACGCTGAAGAAGAAAATTATAGGTGATGAGAAACGGAACAGCAGTGAATAAAAAGAAAAGAGAGTTCTTAACAAAAGAAATCAAAGCAATGAAATTTCATCAAAAAAAATGCCCTACCAAACTCGCACCTTGGGACTTCACACAACTAGTTCTTTAAGAATGGGGAACAAAATACAAGCAACAACTAGTCCCTGGAAAAATATTTTCCTCACTTAAAATTACAGTAAATATATAGCACGTAACTTTTTAGCGATAATGAATCAAACAAACTATTTTCCTATCAAAGCAACATTTGGTACACCACCGCTCTAGGCGCGTTTCGACATTTTCCGGTTATAAATTCCAACATCTATACAAAAGAAACAACATAAAACTAATTATTGAAATCTAGGAAAAGACTTGAGTAATCACAGACGACAAAAGACTAATAAATAATAAACTGCACCACTCCTAATGCATACATACATATACCAGGCCTCTCCACCCTACGGGAGGGTAGCCGACAGCAGGCCACAGTCATTACCCTTAGTCACTAGGAAGCGAGAGAGGCAGCACTGACCGAACCAGAACTGTCAGGATCAGCAGCAGCCCAGCACAACCACCTTCCACAGTCAGGCCCGACAGCCATAGCTGGTTTACCCCGACCGCTTCATTGAGTGCAGCCCTTCCCCCCGCACAGGACAGGTCAACCCCATCACACACGGGCATGCTTCCAGTACAGCGTCACAAATAAAATTACCTACTTATGCACTGCATCCACTCACTTCTGTCCGCAGTCAACCCTCTCGCCACATCCACAGTCAAACCCTCTCATACAAAGCACGTTTCACCCCATCCATCCAACTCATCTGTGGTCTACCTCGCGCTGTAATACCACCCACTTCAGACATTTAAATATTTTTCACCAGCCGCTCAACATTCATTCTTTCAACATGTCCAAACCATCCAAGCACTCTTTCATCCACTCGCCTGCTCAAATTTTTGATAACCCCCGTCTGTCCCCTAACCAACTCATTCCTGATCCTATCTCTTCTTGTTGCTTCACACATGCTCCTCAAACACTTCATCTCAAACACATCCAACTTCCTCCTCTCAGCTACTCTCAAACCCCAGGACTCTGTTCCATACAACGAAACTGGCACTATCAAGCTTTCATACAGTCCCCTCTTAGCATTCATACTCAAACTCTTGCATTCAAAAACTTTGCTCATTGCACCCAATGTCTTACAGCCTTCACTCACTCGATGTCTCACTTCTACTTCCATACTATCCTTAATTAACAGCCACATCCGACCCTAGGTACCTAAAATGCTCTACCTCTTCTAACACTTCACCATTCATCCTCACATCCAAAGTTCCAAACACTCCACCTCTTGAACATCTCATCACCCTACTTTTATTCACATTTTTCCTCAGTTTACGCCTTTCGCACACGCTACCAAACTCTGCAACCAGTCTCCTCAGCTTTTCCTCTGAATCAGCCACAAGCGCTGTATCATCTGCAAACAACAGCTGACACACTTCCCAATACACACCATTTCGTCCCACCAACTGCGCACCTTTTCCCAACACTCTGGCATTCACTTCCCTCACCACACCATCCGTAAACAAATTAAACAACCACGGCGACATCACACATCCCTGTCTCACACCTGTTATAACTGGAAACCACTCACTCACCTCATACCCTACTCTCATTCCCTGTACATAGAAATAATAAATTGAGGAGCAAGATTATGACGAAATTAACGCTGAAGAAGAAAATCATAGGTGATGAGAAACGGAACAACAGTGAATAAAAAGAAAAGAGAGTTCTTAACAAAAGCAAACAAATCTCTGAAATTTCAAAAAAAAGGCCCTACCAGACTCTCTCCCTGGGACTTAACACACTCGTCACTAGTTCTTTAAGAATGGGGAGCAAAATACAAACAGCGCTTAGTCCCTGGAAAAATATTTTCCTCACCTAAAAATGCATTAAATTCATTTCACGTAACTTTTTGGCGATAATGAATGAAATCAACTATTTTCCTATCAAAACAACATTTGGTACACCACCGCTCTAGGCGCGTTTCAACATTTTCCGATTATAAATTCCAAAATCTACATAAAAGAAACATAAAACTAATTATTAAAATCTAGGAATGGACTTGAGTTATCACAGACGACAAAAGACGAATAAATAATAAACTGCACCACTCCTAATGCAGTAGCGCTATATTCAAACATCAGGACACTCTGCGTGCCAGTTAGTAAAGAACTATAAAATAAAAATAAACTGACCACTTAACTGACCATTTAGCATGATGGATTACAAAGATATACTTTAGAATGACCAGTAAGTCAAGATTACAATTTGAGTCCCAATTCTTTCAACTCTCTGCAATTCTGCATGAAACAAATTTATCATAATTTACCATACACACCTTCCATTAATGTGTTATAAAATAGACAACATCCTACAAAATATTAGTTCACAGCCTCAAATTCTACGCAAACTAATGCACAAGGTTTATCACCAACTCGATTCAAGAGAACGCTTCACAGACTTGAATTTGTTTCACATTAACGAAAAAGGCTATCACAAGCTGAACACTAATGGTTGTTCAGTAGCAGAAGTGAATCACTGTGAAGTGAATCAAACCAAAGGGAAATGAATCATTTATGCATCATTTTATTGAGTTTCTCTTTGGAACAGGTTGTCCACAGAGATCTGTTGTACGCCCTAATTGACTGCAGTGCTCTACATCTGACAGAAAACTTCATTATATACACTGTTATTTGAGAACAGCAGGTGCCAGGTTTAGGGTAGTTATCATGGATTACTTTACACACAGATTTGCAGAAGCCTGGTAGGTGACTAATTTTACTGAAAAGATAAAGGAAAACTCTCTCGTAACAAATGATAGTGTCTACAAAAGACTTACTGAAATATTTCAGTCCCCTGCGCGGATCATCAGACTGAATATACTCTTAAAATGAAACAAACAGATGAAAACTTAAATTTTTTATGCTAAGAATGGAAGAACATGTACTGCAGTCAGCCAAAGATGATTCTTTCAGTTGCTTATGGTAGACGTCTGTTTTCATGGCAAGGGAACCAGAGATATAAGTGGCGGCATCTTCCACTTCCTCAGAAGCAAAAATATCTCCGATCTCAATGGCTCGGTTGAACACCACGGCAGCCTTTTGTTCCTCTTCAGACACCTCAATGATAGGTGGAATTACTTCACTTTCTTCTGGCACCTGAAAGGCAAGAAAAAAATGTGAACTGAAGGTAACAATTTTTCAATTAAGTCTTTGGCTTCATAAGCAAGCATTTCAGTTGCATTTAAGGGTACGGATTCAAANATAAACTAGAGCATAATACTAAGTGTAAAAATATAAGGAGCCTCAATGGAGAAAAAGAAAAAATAGACAAAAAGACAGGATTGGATTAAATCGTTTGTTAGTTTAAGCCTCCTTAACCGCTAAAAAAAGCGTGTTTAGGGGAGAGGAAGGAGAAAGGCACCATTTAGTGAGGAGATAGGGAATGCAACGTGGGATATCATGGGGGAAACACGATATGAGGGGAAAAAAGTAAACACGAGATTGAAAGTAATAAGCAGAGAAGTGTGGAATACAAGGCTTAAAAACCTAAGTTTATGCACTCATCTATTTCCCACAATTCCTCTCTAACAGTTAATGTTGTCAAATATATTCACGTTTTTGAGAGATATTAAATAATAATCCTAATCTAAACTAATGAAAACTTTGAAAAAATAAGTCTAAAAAATGAATATATCAATTTAATAAGACTCCTAACAATAGAGTTGGGAAAATCAGTCTATAATCTGGACAACATCTCAAATTTTATTCTGACATGTATGTATTCCTTAGAGGGTTACCAGACTCATCTCACCTCTGCTAAGAAGCCCAAGGTTTCTCCTAATTGCTCATCAGGAGCTGTCTCGCAATTGGAAGCGAGAGGAGCTCGAATAAGAGAAGAGGCAGTAATCTTGGCATAGCTCTGCGTGAACGTTTGGGCATCTGAGAACTTCTGCAGCAGACGAATTTTTCCGAAGATTAATTCATGCTCATCTTGGCAGAGATTTCTTGATGATAGGTATGGCAAATGATGGCCATCCAAAACAGGTCTCAATGAAAGAATGACCGTTATAGATTGGATCAAACCTTGGATGAAGCGGCATCTCCGGGCAATATTTAAATCATCCAATTTTTGCAACTATTTAACAGCCTCTTGCAAAATTGAATGGATGGTGATCGAGAATGGATTAGTTTTCGAAGTGGCACAAATTCTCCTGGCGTTGAATTCAAAACATCAAATTTGTCATTCATTTTTTTCAAATAAGTGCTTGTTGCTGCAGCAGAAGAGCCTATTTTACCCTTAACAATGCAGGTATCAATAGCAGCAGAGCATGAATTTGAGAGAACTTGAGCTGCTAATTTCACCTTCATTTTGGCATCAAATTTCAAGTCATACACATGTTTGTTGGTAACACGTGGCATTCTTTGAAGGCTTTTGTCCCGGTCTAACTGGAAGACAGTTTCAACATCTTTCCAACTAGCTGGTGTTGAGAAGGATGGAACATTAACATCTCCATTCAACAGAAAGTTCCGAGCACTTTTTAGCAAGTGCGGAGGATCTCTGTGTGCAAAATAGCTTTGTTGATTAATTGTAATCTTTGGGTTCAGTGGTGTGGATCCAAGGGTCTTCAAAGCTGTTTCAAAATTAGAGCCTTGATCAGTAGTTATACCGAGAACTATGAACTCTTCGTTTTCCAATATTTTTATTGCATTTGTAATTATTGCAGCAACTTCAGCAGACTTCATAACGTTGCCAGAGAAATAATAACCAATGGGAAATTTCCAATGATTTCTCGCACCGGCTGCCATTACACACAGAGCAGATGATGCCAACTTCCTTGAACGAGTCTCGCCGTCATCCTCACATCCAATATAAAATCCTTACTCTGATTTTGAGCAAATCCCTTTCGCAATGACA
The DNA here is from genome assembly GCA_014220935.1 of Platorchestia sp. MABIK. NCBI lineage: Eukaryota > Metazoa > Arthropoda > Malacostraca > Amphipoda > Talitridae > Platorchestia > Platorchestia sp. MABIK. Next base: position 28,151 of record JACJUY010002051.1, read on the forward strand.
TTTCGTCTAACAGAATGAATGTCAGCCTATCAGCATTAGTTTGAGGGTTGACCTTCAATTTTATCATCTGAATATTTCTTTTTGAAACACCCGGAGACATCTTCAAAGTTTTCAGCAATCGTTAAACAGTAGACAGTGAAGGCAATGGCAGCATTCTCCTCAACAAATTGTATCCTGATATGCTGCAGCTCACAAGGATTTTGACAGCCATCCATTTTTGATAGAGTGTGTACCTCATTTTGCCTTTCATTTTCATTTTAAAAAATTCACTCAGGTATGGTCCCAGCTCTGGGTACAATTGACCTAGCTGCGTGTCAATGTTGAAACGCTTCTACTGAACAGGTCTCCTTTTCGTGCCAGAGAAGCGCATTTTCTTGCGTTCCTTCGAGTTTGCCGCACTTTCCACCATGATGGGACAAGGAAATAATTCTCGCTGACAAGACCGACTTGTACTTGAGTGCTGAATTTGCTGAACTGAAGTTTCTGGCTGACAAATTGATGAGAGAATTTTAGTTGCACATTGAGGAATCTTAGCTAGAAAATGAGTTAAACTAGCTACTTCAGTGAATGATTGGGAAGTTGGTAAGTCATTTTCTGCAGATGAGCGATGAGTTGAAGCGGTGGCTGGTTTAGGAGTCAAACAGGCCTGCTTTCTGGATGATTGAAGACTTGAAAAAGCCTGCTTGGGGACTGATGAAAGACTGGAACTCTTGGTGGCTGTTTGAGGACAGGAACAGGCTCTCACAGAAGCTGATGAAAGAATGGAACTTTTTGGTTGTTTGAGGACTTAAATGGTCTCTCTCAGAAGCTGATTGAAAACTCAAACGGGCTCTTTTGGTGGCTGATTGAGGGCTTGATCCACAGGTCATATGAAGAGTTGGAGGATGCTGAGAAGATGATGAAATTGTGATCCCTTTTACTGAAATTGGTTGCGATGGAGGTATAGGAACCAGTGTACGGGGATCATTATCCAATAGCAGTGAGTGATCAGTAGCTTGATTGGGTCGCAGGTCAATTCCATGTCCTGGAAGATAAAAAAAACTCATGAAGCACAGTACATAGCAAAACTTCATATAAAAATTTAGTTTCCCCCTGTAATGAAATCTTGAATAAACGCATGAAAGTAAAGTAAACACGTGAAAACATCAAAACATTTTGACCTTAAATGACAACACTTAGTTTGTTAAAGAGTTTTCTAAAATACTAAAAAGAGCTCAAAACAATCTAACAAAGCTAATGAAGAATTAAAATTTTAATGTTGATAAATAATTACCTTGGAAGAGAAAAACTAGACCCATAAAAACTTAAAGGAATCTCTTACCACTCTTGATAACAAAAGTTCAATGGACCTAATCTTTAGCGTATGAACATGACGCACGTTTTAATGGATTAATGTATGAGATTTATTTATACTACAATTAAAGGCATTGCAATTCTCTATGAAGAACAAGTTTATCAGACTCAATTAGATAACTAAAAACTTACAACACTCACAGTAAAAATGGGCTACTAAAATGAAGGCCCAGTCTGTAGGATAGGTTGAACCTAAAAAAAAAATTGTTGCCAACTCTTACTGAAGTTGAACAATCAAGCCCAACTAGCTCGTATGAAGAACCAACTTGCAAAAAGAAATGTTTTATAATGTTTATATCCACCTAACTGGATCAGTCATATTTGAATTATGAAAACATAGATACCAAGAATAGGTTTGGATGAGTCATAAACAATGGCTGCAGCTGCTCCATTTGCACTTAAAACACAGCTCAATGGAGTACTGTACAAAGTCATTAACTGTGCAAAACTCAAATTTGGTATGAAATTATATGGTGCTACAGTGTGGATTTGGGCATGAGCAATATTTCCTTAAAACTAATAGAATAACTAACAAGAGTCACCCATGATGAGCTATAATTACGTGGATACTAATGGATATAGATTCTAGAAAACAATACTATCCCACAGTTGAAAAGAAAAATTTATAGAACAGGATGTTTACTGATATTTCATTTCCAAATTTTAATCCTTATTTACTAATTTTTACTACCTTCAACAGCAATAAAAATTACTTCCTAATTTTTACACAATGAATGTTGCCCAAATGTGAGTAATCGGCCTATAATGAGCAGTCTGAGTCAATAATACACTCAAAAACACAGGTTCAAAAGAGTTCCAAGTTTGTTAATACTTAAAATACTTAATACTAAAAGCAGCAACTAACCCATTATGGCAAAAAAGTTGCCCAAGTTCCTAATATACCCTGTCCAAAATGGACTCTTAACGAATGTTCAGCAAAGACCTTGTCTTAACATCATCCAACTATGAGAGAAACAGTTCATCGCATGAAGAAATAAACAGCCAGGAAACTACACCTTTTTTACTTCAAATTAGTCCAAGATCAAATTAATCCAAGCCAAGTTCAAATTAATCCAAACCAAGTTCAAATTAATCCAAGCCAAGTTGAAATTAATCCAAGCCAAGTTGAAATTAATCCAAGTCAGGTTCAAATTAATCCAAGTCAGGTTCAAATTAATCCAAGCCAGGTTCAAATTAATCCCAGCCAAGTTGAAATTGATCCAAGTCAAGTTCAAATTAATTCAAGTCAAGTTCAAATTAATCCAAATCAAGTTCAAATTAATCCAAGTCAAGTTCAAATTAATATATCCCTTAGTTGAGTTAAAAATTGACAAAATCACTTGTTAATATGAGCTTTTTAGGTTAAATATGTGTCTATTGGATGTGATGAGCAAAACAAAAAAACGTTTTTCCTTTCAGCAAGGAATCCAGAAAATTTCTGCAATATAAAAACAAGCTGTCGTGAAATGTGGTAAGTATCCAACATCAGGCGGCAGAGTGTGAACAGATCTTTGAGCGGAGTAACAGACAGAAGTCAATTATAAAAACTTAATATTGTACTACACAATAAAATTTTCTTACAATTCTACATCAATGGCAATATGCATCAATTCCAATATTTATGTTCAAAGGTAATTTCATGTTACACATACAAATAGTAGTTTTGAGGATTTGTTTACATTCATATAGAGAGATTTATATGCATGAAATTCCACTTTTTCCCATATATGAAACCATATAGACATGCAACTACAAAAGATTACCATTGGTCGACATGTAGATTTGACCTTTAATTAAAAGAAATAGAGCAACGAAGCCTGTTTTGCTTGTTTACGCAATTTTTGTCAAAACAGGTTACAATTTGTTTCATCAACAGAGATGATGTATTTGCCGTGGCCTATTCATTTGAAGGGATGGCACAATTTTTATTGATAATGCAGGATTGTATCTGAGTAGCAATGTACTCATATAAATTGTAATCAAATGCTATTGTACATCAGTACTCAGCGAATTGCATTTGCATATTTCTTTAAAGGTTAATTCTACATTTTGTCCAATGGTAATCTTTAGTAGTTGCATGTATATAAGATTTTATTTATGTGATTAAGTAGAATTTCATGCATATAAATCTCTATTTGAGTGTAAATAAATCCTTAATACTAATATGTGTATGTGTAACATAAAATTACCTTTGAACATAAATGTTTGAAAGGATGCATACAGTCATTAATTTAGAATTGTAAAACAACTTTAATATGTAGTATAATACTAAGTTTTTATAGTTGACTTCTATCTGTTACTCCATTCAAAGATCTGAATCACACTCTGCCTCCTGATGCTAGATACTTACCACATTTTACGACAGCTTGTTTTTATATTGCCTTGCAGAAATTTCATGCATCCCTTGCTGAAAGGAAAACATTTTTCTTGCTCATCAAATCCAATAGATACGTATTTAACACAAAACTGCCCAAATTTAAGCGGTTATATGATTTCTTAACTCAACTTACGATTGAATTAATTTGAAATTGACATGGATAAATTCAGGATTGACTTGGATCAATTCAGGATTGACTTGGATCAATTCAGGATTGACTTGGATCAATTCAGGATTGACTTGGATCAATTCAGGATTGACTTGGATCAATTCAGGATTGACTTGGATTAATTCAGGATTGACTTGGATTAATTCAGGATTGACTTGAATTAATTCAGGATTGACTTGGATTAATTTAGGATTGACTTGGATTAATTTAGGATTGACTTGGATTAATTTAGGATTGACTTGGATTAATTCTAGATTGGCTTGGATTAATTCAGGAATGGCTTGGATTAATTTTAGATTGGCTTGGATTAATTCAAAATTGGCTTGGATAAATTCAAAATTGGCTTGGATTAATTCAAAATTGGCTTGGATTAATTCAAAATTGGCTTGGATTAATTCAAAATTGGCTTGGATTAATTCAAAATTGGCTTGGATTAATTCAAAATTGGCTTGTTTTAATTCAAAATTGACTTGGGTAAATTCAAACTTGACTTGGTTTAATTTGAACTTGTCTTGGGTTAATTTGAACTTGACTTGGGTTAATTTGAATTTGACTTGGGTAATTTGAACTTGACTTGGGTTAATTTGAACTTGACTTGGGTTAATTTGAACTTGACTTGGGTTAATTTGAACTTGACTCGGGTTAATTTGAACTTGACTTGGATTAACTCGAACTTGACTTGGATTAACTTGAACTTGACTGGGATTAACCTGAACTTGACTTGGATTAACTTGAACTTGACTTGGATAAACTTGAACTTGACTTGGATTAACTTGAACTTGACTTGGATTAACTTGAACTTGACTTGGATTAACTTGAACTAACTTAATCTTGACTTGGATTAACTTGAACTTGACTTGGATTAACTTGAACTCGACTTGGATTAACTTGAACTTGACTTGGATTAACTTGAATTAACTGGAACTTGACTGGGATTAACTTGAACTTGTTTTGGATTAACTTGAACTTGACTTGGATTAACTTGAACTTGACTTGGATTAACTTGAACTTGACTTGGNGTCAGGTCCACTTACAGAAATATTTCCCATGAACTGTGGCAAATTTCTGATTATTGGAGAAAGAAATTGGTAAGAATCTTTATATTCTTTATACATATGTACATTACTGTCAATTTTCATGGAATTATCCCACTTCCTAAGATTTACTACTTTGACAGGTAAAGTGACCACTAAGACAAAATTTACTACTTCACTACCTTGAAAACATTCTGTATAATTAGTGAGACAGACATTGGACATGATTTTCTAAACACGGTTTGTTGCTTAATTTATTTTTAATGTGTTCACATATTAATAAAATTATGATGAGCAGCATCAATTTGCACCTTATATCTGGTATTGATTATAGAAATTAGAATACCATAAATGAGAAGCTTTGCTCCGTGTCATTTGCAAAAAAAAAGATGGCCATGAAAAATAATGGTGGATTTTTCCTTAAATGCGCTGAAAAATTTTAATAAGTTTTGTTCCCAAAAATTGATAAAAGAACACCTTTAAAGACATTTAACATAAATGACATTTTGCTCGTTGATGTGTAATTTTTGAGATATAACATTAATAACATTTAGATCAGAATAACATTGTAGAGTTGAAAGCGTGGCTGCCACATTGTTGGAATACGCGCAGATTATTGGTGGGAGGACATCAGCCTTGGTATGGCTAAGTTAAGTTGAGCTATTTCAGGTTAGTTTATGTTTGATGGTTTCTTCACTTTCATATACTGTGTTCTTTCGCCTTCAATTTTAAATAACTCAAAAATTATGCATCAGCCAGCAATATGTGATTCATGTAAAACTTTCTTAAATGTGTTCTTTTAGCAATACTACGGCACATTCAGTGAGCACATTAAAGTATAAATCGACCAAAATTAGCATTATCTGTTGAAAAATCACAGACAAGGTTTTGCATCTGTCTTGTCAACACTGGACTTTTAGCTACGCTACAAGTAGGAAATTATTTTAGTTTTATTTGAAAGTTTTAAATAAGATAGAATACCAAAAAAGCTATTGTTAAGCTGCATTCAGCCCACTAAACACAACTTTTATGGTATAAAAATCCAAACTAGCTTTCATCCTGAGCACCGTTGGTTTACACTTTGCTCCATGCTAATTTGGATCTAAATGTGGAAACAAAATTTTTAAGATTGCCAATAAAGTTTTTTCATAATGAATGCATTGAAATTTGTCATCACATCCTACTTGCTAATAAATTCACAGACAAAATTTACATAGTACTATTAAAGCTGATGGCACTCTGCTTCCATATTTTGTTACCTTTTTGAAATAAGCTTATCAAAAATTTTGTCTACAAAATTTCAAAATAAACAGAATGTCATGAATTAATTCTGAATTGTTGTACATTCTATTCCCATACTTATTTTTTTTTGCCCTGTATTTTGAGTTTGAGGTGAGTGAATAGAATTTTCCATTGGAACCGGCTTTTCAAGTTTAAAATGTTTTTCTGTATCTAGTTTCAAAGATTTCGTAAGAAATGTAACGTCACGAGCAAAAATCAGTCCAAAACCATATTTTCTAAATTAAATTCAAATACAATTTAAATTTCTTACCTTCCAGGTCTGCACGCTTGTGATTATAAGGCACAACACCAGTTTTCAATTTAACGTGCGTCTTGAATGGCGAAAAATTTTTTCTGTAGTCAGTCATTTTGAAATGCCTGCTGCAAACATGGTAGTGCGCACATAAATTCGACTTGCTAACATCATTTAACTGAACATTTACACTCGCTGCAATCCACTTTTTAAAATTAGAACCAAGATACTGGAAGTATCTTATTTCTGGTAGGTTTTTAGAATTACTTTCGCACCCAATAAAAAACACTTTTTAATTATAACTCGAGGCGGCGCCATTGCGACCTCCTCTGCGCGTAAACACTTTGCATGACGCTGCAACTGCAAGATTGTCGTACCCGATTCACGAAATCGTTAGAATAGCAGTGTTGCCAGATCTATGGAAGCGCTGCTGCTATTGGTGCGATGCCATGACGTCACCCGCACGCAACACGATTCATTAAAAGACTGGTTTGCAGCTACCTCTCTTATGTATACAGTATACCGTGCCCGTCAGTCAGTCACGTGGAGGCAGTCGCGCAGATCGGTCGTTTGGTGCTGCGTGCCGGAGTGACGTCCTGTCAGTCACGCTGTCCAGATTTGTGCATGCAGTTGTGCTGTAGCAGTTGCACTAATGCTGAGGCTTGTTTTTCTGCCGCCGCTCTTAGTCCGATCCTATTTGAAACTTTACCGTGCATTACCACCAATTATGTTTTAACAATCAATCAACGTGGGTTCCAATAAAAATAAACTGTGCTTTTAATCTGTCATTTTCTCAAATAAATTATAAACTTTCAAAACTTTTAATAAACGCCGGAGGAAAAGAAAAAGCTGGAAAGAAACAGAAACGTTATTTTACTGGTAATTCGCTGTGGCCATTGACTGAAGGCTTGGCCACCTGACAGGAAAGTCAAGGGCCCGGTGACAACCAATTAGTGGTATACAGTTCTTTCTTGCAGTCTTTGACTATAGGGAACGTTCGAACTGCATGAAATGAACTATCTGATAAACAGTCTTTCGTGACACCGGTTTCACAGAGGTTGCCTAATTTTTTTAAAATAGATGGTATTAATGTCTACGTTAAGAACACCGTTCCCGCAGCAAATTGAGCAAAATTCGATCTTTTTTACTTTAAATCGAAAGAACTACGTTTGCTCTTTGTTCGTTGAAAACTACGTGAAGTCCTGACTAATAGTTTCGACGCAGCCGCGGGCTCAAGTTAGGTGGGTGTCAGCTGGCGGCACAGAGTCCAATGCCGCAGGATTTCAACCCCGACCACCCCTCTCCTTCCACCTACGAGCAGCTACAGCACCATCTCCGAGCAGCTACAGCATTGTTAGGTTAGGGTAATTTAGGTTAGGTAAGTTAACTTAAGTTAGGTTAAGTAGGTTAGGTTAGGTTGGGTTAGGGTACGCGAAGTTCAGTTAGTCAACGATTAAGTTTAAAAAGTTAGAGAATCCCGGTTTTTGAGTGCCGAGATGGAGGGTCGAATGGCCAAACACCATCGGTCGTTGTCATAACTTATTACATTGATTTAATGCAGGTTATCTTTGGTATTCCGCTATAGTATTCACTTACTAAGTAGTTGTAGTGGTTATAATGCAGTGATTAATAATAACTGTAAAGCGAACAGATAGGTTAATAAACCTCAGTAGTACTACATAGTTAGAAAGTTGGCGCGAATGGCCACTTCATGTAGCAACTCGGAGGTGGAGGGAGAGGGGTGGCGAGGTCGAAATCCTGCGGTGTTGGACCCAGTGCCAGCCGGCGCAGCTCGCCGATGCGCGTCTGGCTTAGGGTGCTTTCACACTACGAGCGGAGCAGAGTGGCGCGGCAATAATGCTTGTACACGTTCGAATGCAAAAACGCTCGGCTTTTCACACCACAAGCGGAGCAGAGCGGAGCGGAGCGGCGAGCTCGGGAAGTTCGTTGAGATTTTTTGACGCTCGCGGCGAGCGTTTCTCTTTGGCTCCGCCTATGGATCGTCAGATCTTACAGGGGTAGAATTGTCGTTTGATTCCAAAAAGTATAATATATAACTAATAATTTGTACAACTTATCATATAAAAAGTATAACTGATGGTGTAACATGTAATATTTTTTGTTTAATTCTGCCCATTTGCGTTCATTAAGTATTTATTTCTTTTTCTTCGGCTTTTTCTGATTTGTTAATTCATTTTTGCTTCAATTTAAGGAATCATTTTTTTCCTTGTTATGTAGTTTTATCTTTATTTTGTTATGCTCTGTATTTTATTTTATTATCTTGCTAAAGTAACATATATGTGCGATTTTTTAATAAAGTTTAATAAAGTTTAACATGGGAGGAAAAGGAGGCCGTATGATGAGGAGGAGGCTTCAATTAGTGTCTGACACACACAATAAGCTGCAAAATATTTTGAGCTTAGGTGTTTTTTCCAATACTAACGGAAAACATTTCAGTATTTTGAGAATTTTTCGGTTAGACAAGTCAGTATTTTTCACTTAGCTTTCTCTGGCACAACCCTAAAATTCTGAAGGGAATTATTTTACCTGCACTCAACCTTAAGTCACCACAAAACGCTCCTTTATTCTTATTGGCCTACGAAAACCAGTCATCCTATAAAGTAATACAGCCTTTGTGTAAAGACTTTAATTTTGCTTGAACTACATTGGTTTACATGTATCCTCAATAATCCGTAAATACTCGAAGAACTGCGATTCATCTCTCCTCAGTGCTTCGAAAAGATAGTGGTATTCTCCCTTGCGATCTCTCCTCATATTGATGGGATGGATCCAGTATTTCCGTTTCTGTTTCTTACCGTCGAGCTATAGGACCGTACTCGCGAAATCCTCCATAGCGACTGATTCCTGAGGACGTCGCTCTGCTCAGCTTACATGTGAGCACACGCTCCGCTCTGCTCCGCTCCGTGCCGCTCAGCTTGTAGTGTACACGCACCCTAAAGCATCTATAAAACATTCGCTCATTTCTCAAATGTTTCGCTTGTTTCTTTTCTATTCCTATGTGGGTATTACAGTCTAGAACCGAATCATTCTGAAAACCAAGCGAAAAATAGCGAAAATAGCCGATTGAGCAATTTGATGACCAATACGACTCTTGCCTTTAATCGTTCTCATTTGTCTGTCGTACCAAAATGTTGCGTGTTGCATTTTTCGAGCAACGAGGTGAAGGTCACCAGTTTCCGTGCAGTTTGCCCTAATGTCATTTTGGTTTCATATTGATAAATATAACAATAATTAAACGGGAATTATTAATGAGAATACCAAGAAAGTTTGCTCCTAAAAGTGATGCATGCTTGGGCGACTGCGTGAGGTAGACAATCTTGCTTACAAAATGGTATTATGTTGCTATTCTGATCTATTAGCTACAAATAAGCTTCCATTACAACATTTAAGTCACATACTATTAGCGATAATTAAAAATTTGTGTCAAGACCATTCAATTTGAGATACACCTTTCTTATCAACTCGAATGCAGTCGTCCTCTTCTTGCGTAGTTTCCAAAATATTCTTCGCATTACGCAGCTGTATATAGGTATAACGTTTTCATTACACCTTTTCCTGCACGTAAACGATTTATGAGCTGAACTCATGGCCTGGATTGTTGACGTTGTCGTCGTTTGTACCACAGGTACATTATCTGGGGATCCATGTTCATGTCTGAACGGTCTCTAGAATTTATATACATTCAATTTCCCGCCGTCCAGCGCATCAGCAGTTGAGCGCTGAAAAGCAGGTCTCGAGTTATTGCCAGATGCAAGATGTTTATTAGGTTTTCGTGCGAAACGAGTTGCTTCAGTTGGCTGTAATGATGCAACGTGTCGGATGATACAGGGTTGCCAGATAAATCGGTTAGCTCATGGCCACATTTTATGAAAAAAATGGCCAGAATGGCCACTTCAAAATATCCCATGGCCAAACAACTGGCCAAAAATTTTATTGCTTAAATCACACATTGACCTACCAAAACCTTATTTATTGATTTATTTTATAATGTATAAATAGTAGACATTTGTTTAATTAAAAATCACAATACTAATAAACTTGATACTGACTTTAACAATATTATGACATGTTCACGTCCTCGAGAGATTGCAGGTATTCTGTTTCTTGGGTCGTGTGAATGTGATACAGGTTATTGCTGCCGAGTCTCTTCAGCGTACTTTTGAAATTATGGCAGCACATGTTGTTGTCACTTAAAAATGAACGAATTCTAACAATTGAATCGCAAAGTTTGATTTGGTATAGATTCCTGGGTTTTGTTTTAATTGATGATACATGAGAAAAAATTCTTTCAACAATATATTGCAATACTGGGGGGCACTATGGGGCATGTTAATGCGTAGTGTGATAATTCCATAAATTGTTCATGCTTTGAAACAGCTTGCCCAAAATTCAAACGCTTCTTTAGGAAAACAATGTTCTTTGAATATTTTTTCTCCATTTCACACTACTAGACTGATTTTTCTATACTATTCTTCAACTAGATCAAAAAATGGCAGATCTGAAAATCTTCCTCAATCCGTTTGGCTCAAAGGAGTGGTAGGATTTAGAAGGAAAATACCTTCAAACACATAGACTGTTTCAGAGAGTCGCTTGCTTTACTTGATTCAAAGCTTCTTCAAGCATAGCTTGGAATCTGAGTTTTGCACAGTAAATTTTATGTTGTGTTAGGTCTTTATCAGGAAGATTTATAAACTTCACTAAGTAAATCTAGTTTCTTTTCTCCAAAATCCACATTTTCTAAGATTTTAGCGGTTCATGCTTCGTTATATAGCATTTGGTGCAAACTATCTTGGTGTCTGCACAATTCTTTTGCGAGATCATTGGGATCAGCATTAGTTTGCTGAAATGCAAGATTTTTCCTTTCAAATTCTTTATCAACAGGTGTCGCAAATACAAAGTAAAAATTGTCAACTCTGTACATCTTGTAGCACTTTCTTTTATGAGCCTAACCTTGAAGAGAGTGTCATTACCTGCGGATTGTTCACAGCTTGTGAAGTAAACTAGCAATTCTTACCAATTCACAAACATATTACTCCAGGCTTTTCCTTTCACATGCCACCGTAATTTTATAAATGGGAAATGTGCTCGTTGTTCCTGGTCATTAGTTTCGCCTAGATTGAAGAATACTCGTTCGATCTTCAATAATACGTATTACGTCACAGCATCTTGGTTCGTTCCACGCTCCATTTCGGAAAACATTGTCAAATGAAATATTCCATCGCCACAAGTTAAAATAATGGCCAATCCAATGGCCAAATTGGTGAAAATGTTCAAGTGAATTTTCTCATGGCCACAGAATTTTAAAAGTGGCCAATTTTGAGTAAATTGGCCATAAAATGGCCAATCTGGCAACCCTGGGATGATATATGATGATGAGCTTTGTTCTCGTGAGAAGTCTCATCTTTTGCATGTGCAGCTGCGCCAGATCTTCACATACGGGTTGCTTTTTTACTTGATGTTTGCTTGTAATTGGATAGGTTTTTTTATTTAAAATTTCTCAATGCAAAATTTCAAGGAAATCTCACTCGTGAAATTAAAATGAGCGCCAATGTAATGATGAACGTATTTAATAGCCAACATTTCGAAACGTTAAAGTTTTATCTTCAGAGCTGAAACGGTAGAAAGAATTAACAATAATATGAGAGAAAATTACATGGCTTCTAAGAAATAAGAGATTAGATTGTAGGTTAGTTTAAGCCTCCCTAACCGCTACAAAAAAGAGCGTATCAAAGAGAGGAAGGAGGAAGGCACCATTTAGTATGGATATTAGGGAATGCGGAATTTATGCAGAAGGGGCATAGAAACAGTAAGTTGGGAAAGAAGTTCATGAAACAAGATAAAAGTTTAAGAAGAAGTAGTAGGTGCTGGAAAACAGGACAGCAGTGAACCGAAAAAGGTGGTCCTTAACATAGCAAAAAATTTTTATTTTAACAAAAAGAGGGGCCTACCTAACTCTCAGCTCAGGCCCTCACATCTTCCCCCTGGGAGCGCCAATTCCCAGAGATACAATAGTTGTGTCCCCTTGAGGGGTCTTAGAAATAAAAAAAGATGAAAACTAATTCAGTGACCCTAATTTAACTGATATATCCAACTTGAAAAAACCTAAAAACTTGGAGCAATAAAAAATTTTGTTTAAGTTTGTGCTGCTCGAACGCGGTTTGTATATGAACAATGGAATATGAACAAGAGGACCTCGATATTTGCTGCGTAATTTTTATGTGTATAGTTGCTGCTAGCAGTCTTGAAAGAACTGTTCTCGAGCAATTTATTCGTCGCAGCCAGCATTCTGGTGTCTCCCATAAAACTGATCGTCCCTATACTTCCCCTTCTCAGTCTGCAATTAGAGATCATTGTAATAGGTTTAAATACACAGGAAAATTTCCAAATTTTGATACTATCTGCAACTCAGAATGAGTACGATCTCAGCATTTTGAAATCATCGTTCATATGATCAATGATTTGAACATGATTGAACAATGATTTCAAAATACTGAGATCTTTCTCGTTTTGAGCTTTGCAGATTGTATTAAAATTTGAAAATTTTACTGTGTACATACCTGTTACAATGATGTTAAAAAATGAAACAATTTTACAACGGTTTCTACAGTATAATAAACTTGCACATCAAGTGAGGTAAAACACTTATGGACCAACACTAAAACCTCCCTCTTCACTTCACTGTTTGTTGTACCTCATGAATGGGAACAACCTTAGCTTGGGCGCTGACAGGATCACAAGAGGAGCAGTAAATTGCTCGTTCGAAAAGGTTTTGCCAATGCCGTCTACGAAAAATGTCGGGTGCATATTCACGAAAAAGAACCTGCGAAGATAACCAACTTCGTGAAATATTATATACTAGCTAGATAAGCGGCTGCTCTGTGCATTAATGCAGTTATACAAGATTTCTCATATCCACTGTGAATGCTGCTAAAATAGTAGGTTTCTACACCTTTTTCGATTCAAGTTAAAATATCTGACATTCAAGTTAAAATATCTGACTTTCAAGTTGAAATATCTGACTTTCCAGTTAAAATATCTGACTTTCAAGTTAAAAAATCTGTTTTTCAAGTTAAAATATCTGACATTCAAGTTAAAATATCTGACATTCAAGTTAAAATATCTGACATACAATATAAAATTTAATATGGATAACTTTAATAGAACTACACACGTACATATTACTGTATGTTCCAACCTATATTTGCAGATTTTTTGCATATACATAATCATAAATCATGAAAAATTTGCAGTAGAATGGATTGTAAATATGATACCAACTATACCCTTTCCAATCCAATTTCCTCCTCGTGAAACTGAATTTCCTCATAGTGAAATTGAATTTCCTCCCAGTGGAACTGAATTTCCTCCCAGTGAAACTAAATTTCCTCCTAGTGAAGCTGAATTTCCTCATAGTGAAATTGAATTTTCTCCCAGTGGAACTGAATTTCCTCCCAGTGAAACTGAATTTCCTCCTAATGAAACTGAATTTCCTCCCAGTGGAACTGAATTTCCTCCTAGTGAAATTGAATTTCC
>JACJUY010002051.1:80882-92994 GCA_014220935.1 Platorchestia sp. MABIK
AGTTATGTCACACAGCGACATGTAGCAGCTGTTGAAATGCGCATGGTAGTGATTCTGGGTGGTGGTGACGAGCCGTACACGTACACGCACTAGCGCACGTACACTCAGAATGTGCGAACTTGACGTGGGTGCGGGCGGGACAACGCCTCTTGACTGAACGACATGGCCATCAGATGATGTTACTAGATGGGAAGCCAACTGTACTAGGAGGGTGTGATAAAAATGCCAAAGACTTGGACACGTTTGAATCTTTTTCGCTGAAGTCAAATCGATGGGAGAAGCTTGAGAGAACTTTGTCAAATCCAAAATGTTTTTTCACTCTTGTTGAAGTTTAGGGGGCATTTTTCACCCGCCGTAAACTGAATATTTTCCGTGAGATTATCGCCAAATTGTTTAACGGATTTAATGGTGATTAGATCACTTGCTATTCCAAAAAAATCTTATGCTTTGAATCTGAAACATTTTACCGTCAACAAGTAAAGAACTTATTGGTTTCAATATCATATACGGTTATTTTACTCGTTTTGATTGAATTCGTTCTAATTTAAAGCTGCTCCACGTTTACACATTGTACGTGGTATGCATTTGAGAGTGTTGATGTGTTCTCAAAGATTCATTTCTTGCTTGTTTGTTTTAGAAAAAGTGCGGAGTGCACATCATGTGTTGCTGTTGCACATGTGCACATAAATGCGGCGCCGTTATGTGCATGTGTGTGGTGCTTGCCGCCCCTGTGTCTAACTAGTGCTGCTAGTGCCCAATGTTGGTGTTCTAGAAACTAGTATACGGGGTCTCGCTTGTTTTGTTGTGCTTCTATTCACTATTTAATATGTTCAATAGCGATTTACAGACGATGAAGTTCTTTGCTATATTTCACAAGGACCCCTGGTTAGTTAGGGAAGTTTCTCACTGTTTTTCACTGATTCTTATCACTTAGTAATATAATTATTGCTGTATTTCACTAGCACCTACCAGTTAGAGACAAAAAGTGTTCGCATCAGCCTTGCTCATTATGAAAGCATTTGGTTCTTGTTGTTTTGCTGTGCTCCTTACGGCCGGCTTATTATGCGCTGACTTATTTACTCTGCGTATTGATTTATTATCTAAGTGTGTTGACTCATTCACTGTGTGTTGACTCATTTAATAAATATATTGGAACGCTAGTAAGCTCTCGTTTTCTTCAAACTTTCAAAAATTTGCGGCTATCTGCTTCTCAGTAAAGAAATTCATCAAAAATTTACCTCAATTTGACATTTGACACAAAAAACATTGCCATTTTGATATTAAAGCTTGAAATACAAAAAGTATAAAATCTTTAATGGAAATATTTGAAATTTTTCTTTAAAATGTCTGATATTCATGCTATGAAATGAATGGTATCGATGATACAAATGAGAGCATTTGAAACCATTGAAGACTGTTCTTCAGAACCTCGACAGTTAAATATGATGAAAGTTGTACGGGGTGAGAAAAAGTTAAATACTTAAAAATCAACAGATATCAACCGAGTAACCCTACTAAACCCACTTGTTCCACAGGGTGTCCACAAAAAAATGTATCCACTGACCGACATAAGTATATATGAAACGGAACATACAGCGGTGTAATTCTGATTTATTTCTTTAGCCTTTCTAGGTATTTCATATACATATGTCGATCAGCGGATACATTTTTTGTGGACACCCTGTATAGTTGCATGAACTTCATAAAAGTTGATTCCAAACATCTAGGTAAGAAAACACCCTCCCGCTGCCTCAAAATTGGCTTCACCATAATGCTTGATATCAATGAAGGCTGATACCCCAATTTTTAGCTTCACCGCCTCGGCGGTCAGTTGATGGCAGCAGGTGTCCGTGGCAGTGGCGCTGGGAGAGAAGGTAATGCCGCGGTGATTTTTTGGCTGCGTAGAAAAGTGCGGGGAAAATTTGAAAGTTAACCTGGATTTCCACTCGAGTGTTCAGCAGCCGCAATCGGAGGAACATTACTCGGCTGAATGCTGAACGTTTTAAAACGAATGGAAGAGGCAATGAACGCTGGATTAATAGAAAAGTCTACGTAGATTTGAAAAATTTAGTGAAAAATTTGCATGTGGCCTTTGTGACTGGAGTGACGCCCATGGTCATTCGCATACGCTCGGTACATCTACACATAAACACTGACCTTGTACTCCTGGGAGACACATAACACGGAAACGCGGAAACGCAAACACACAACACTCCAACTTTCATACCGTAAGCACACACACGAACACACAAATAACAAGCACAAGCAAAATTTACAATAAGTAACAACATGAAATTCACTAGGACAATGTTTGTTAGCAATATGGTTAATTGTCTGTTATTTCTCAATTTTTTGCTAGCTTGATCGGTTTTCCGTTTTAGCTTGCACCCTGTAAGGCGGATACCTGAACTTCATATAATGACTGCCATTAATTGATAGGGAAACCATCCGAGGTGTTTTATAGCCGTGTCTAGAGTTCATAATGTCATTGAGAGAAACAGTCAAACTATTTTCTCTTGTGTATTTTATCCAAGGCAAGATGACTGAAAGCTTATAAATACTTTAAACACTTTTGGAGAATGCCTTTGAGGTTCTTCGCTTTAAGTTAAAACGAAAGACGGAAAGACATCAGATACTCTTCAGGAACAGGCTGAAATCTTGTCCTGAATGATTTTCAAGTATTGAGAAAAGATAAGCCAAGAGGAATTTGGGAATGAACAGAGCACAATACGCACATCTTAAACAAATAAACAAAGGTACACGAAATAAAATAAATTTCACAGCTTGTTCTGCCTACGATGAGTGATATGATTTGTTTTTAATTTTATGCTTAGATTGCGCTTATTTTCGTTTATTTACTTACATTTCAGGATACAGAAACATGCAACGCTTACTGGGATAGCAATCAATCTCTTCTTGAAATGATTAATTTATTTACTGAAATTTCGAGTAATTTCTGATCAGCAGTTCAGTGCTAACTGACCAGAGAACGTTTAGCGAATGTAATTGACATGGTTTTCAGTTTATTTTGGAAAAAAGAAAAAAATTAATCTTGCCACATCGAAACGGACGTCTCTATGGACGAGGGCTACCGAATGAAATAATTAGGAAAATAAAATATTTATACACAAAAAACTTAGGAAACGGAAAAAATGAGCTAGCTTCAAATTTCTGAGAGGAACTGAAGAAAAATTCAGCTACAATCTAAGAACAACATAATACATTTTAGGTTTCGCACTCTCTCGGTATTCTAGATGATAACACACGGACATGGGTACATGAGATGAAATGGAGACACGATGATAGAGTGGGGACGCATAAGAGTAACAAATGACTACAAAAATTCTTGCACATAGATTACCCTTAATTGATAAACGAACAGTGCAAGGTGGGCAATAGCCGCGTCAAGGGTTAATTATTTTATTGAAGAAACAGACAGATTATATTCTCTTAGATATTTCCTTTATGGTAAGATGACTGAAAGCTTATAAATACCACTAGAGAATGCCTCAGAAACCTTTCGCTATAAGTTGAAACTACAGAAGAAAAGACACAAAACGCTCGATTGGAACCGACAAACACAGTCGTTAATGATTTTAAAGTATTGAGACAAGGTTAGTCGAAGTAATTTATAAAAACACAGCACAACATGCACATCTAAAAACGTGTAAAACAAACACACACACAAAATGAATTTCAGAGCTTGTTCATCGTAGGGATTGAACGATAATTTGTTAACCAATCCAATGCTCAGATCTCAAATTGCATGTTCATTTCATTTGTCTATTTACATTTTGGAAACAGAAACGTGCGACGTTCACAGGGGTAGCAAAAAATCTCGTTTTGAGACAATTAGCAAATGTAATAAATTTATTTGAAAAACGACCTTCGATCTACTGCATTGAACTGACGGCAGTATTGCTCATGTTAGTCGACAAAAATAAATGAGCTAAAGCGAAAAATAAAAAAGACTTAACAACTGTAAAGAAAAGAGCTAGTTGCTACTTTTTTAACAAAATTTTTAGGAGTATCGAGTTGCAGTCTATGAGCATCAACAAAAAAATGTCTTGGATTTCGTATGCTCTCTGTATTCTCTATTAACAACATACGGACATGGGTATATGAGATAAAATAAAGACACGATGATAAAAATGAAAAACAGTTTAGTCCCAATAACGACGATACAAAAGCTCATTTAGGGTTTTAAAATATTGCACAGTAAGGGTTCTTAGTTGATACTCACATGAGTATCGTAATATCCATGCATCTAGTAGAAATAAATGATTGAGTGGATACACACATACACGCACACGAGTATCGTAATACCCAGGTCACTAGTCGAAACAAATTATTGAGGGCAGTGTATTCCTCTTCATGCTTAACCTAGGTTTGATAATATATGTAACTATAATTAGAAAAGAAGATATATGTCACTGCTCTGCTTCACAAGCAAGTAAATGCCAGCATCCACACCTATTGATTGTTCCCGTTATTTTAAGCAAGAAATGGACCAATATAATAGATGAAAGTGAACCTGAATGGTTCATATGGAGTGTTTGAACGAAAATCTCTGTATGAATTTTGAGACATCTTGACGGAGCGATTGTTCAATCTACCGCAAACAACACAATTTTTAAGTACCTTTCGCACTGTACTGAAAGGTTTAGGTGACCAATACAGGCTTCGCAAGTGCGAAAGAACGCTGTAACAACCCGAATGGGCTAACTGAACGTGCGCGTCTCTGATTATTGGATCAGTTAACGTCCTCTTTTCTAGATATATCAGGTAAGTGCTCTCATTAGCAGGACCTCTGTTAAATTTACTTCTGACTTAAAGAAGACCGTCGCTGTCGAGAAAAATATTGATTCTACTAACAAGAGGCGGAATTTCTTTAGGATTTTTCGATTTTGATTTAAAAAAGCAGAGAACGTGTGCAAAATTCGATTCCTGACGTGACGCAAGCACATTTCGATAAGCTTTTTGATAGATTTCGTTCTCAATCAAACGTTTGTTGTTACAAGCCAATCCAAGCCTTTTTGCTCTGATTCCAGCTTTCAATATATTCACAAATTTGAGGACGTTGAAAGCTACGCAAACAATTTTTCGAAAAAATAAGTACTTCTCGACTGAGACAAAAGGTTTTCTCTCACCCTCAACTATGTTCGCAGCGGGCAAATTTTGTACGGAGTCAGCCGGCTCCAGCCTCGGATCAGAATTGGTTATTTGGAGTTGCTGTCTACATACTGCTTTTCAACTTCTGGAATAAAGGGCCATCTTAGGAGTCGATTGTAGCTCCATGGCTTAGGGGACCCGCACACGAGTGACTTTTTGTTGTCAGTTGTCACAATAAAATATTGTCACTGTAAAAAAATTATCGTAACGAAAAGTTGTCAGTAAGGCACACCTGCTCACGAGCCAACGAATGGCGGCAACTATCGTATAGTGTCACCTGTGGATGTGGCAGTGTCAGACTGCTCTAGTCTGGAAGACACTGAAAAACCACGGCAGGATCGTCAGATAAAAAAAGAAAATATGCTGTCCCAGTATTGAGTATATGAATCATCATAAAAATGCCGAACACAGATAATGAATTTAAAAATTTTAAAATAAATTTTTCTTTCAGATAATGAATTTATTTTATAGATGTATAGATGTGAAATAGGTTGTTTTGCCGACCCATTTTAGAATAGCTTAAACGCCTTACAGTTTATTTATGCACCATCCTACCCCAAAACAAGTCACATTTGCAAATATCTGGAGTTAACAAAGCCAATATGGCAACCTGCGACAGGATGTTGGGTGGCGGCAACTAAAAGTTGTCCGTGTGCGAGCTCCCATTAGAAATAACGTTCTCTATCGCCTTCACCAGTCGCCGACAACTATTGTGTTGTTAGAGTAATTGATTTGGTCGCAACCACCTCACAATTTTTCGTTGTTGCCTCACGAAAAATTGTCCGTGTGCGGGCAGCCATAGAAATGCAGGCTCTCAATTTTGGACAATTTTTTAGTGATGGCAACTGACAATAAAAAGTTGCTCGTGTGTGGGTACCCTTAGTCGTACAGTCTGCAGGATTAGTATTTTTTACCATTCAATTCATTTGAGAACTCTGAAATTGCTTCTGCTCCTGGTGTCACGGCTTGACACTGCAACGGAGGTGTGTTTTTCAGTTTAAGTTGGGCATTCACATCTTGTTCTTAGCGGAAATGAAGCTCAACTGGCCGTTCTCTACATCTTGCATGTACAACACAGCGGCGTATGTACATCTCCTTACTAGCGTCTGTATTAACACCACCAGTTTGAACGCGCTTCCGCGATTCCCTTAGGACCTCAGTACTTTGATCACTGGGGCAGCATTAGCTTGTCTGGCTATTAGTTTCCATTCTTTTTGAGCAGCTTCGGACAGAGTATCGTCCCAATCTAACTCGTTATTACGTTGTAATGCATACATGAATAGTATAGCTCTTATTAATAGCGGAGCTTGAAAACCAAAGACATCGAATTCTTGAGCCATCGCACTAATAATGGCTCGTTTAGTTTTTGTCTCTTATCTAAAAAGATTCAATATATCTGAACACGTCAGTGGTTTGCTTTAATCGCAACCTTATCAGAAACTTATAAGGGAGGAAAATTCCAATATAATTTATCATCTTTACTAAGAAAACGTTTCGGTGTCCGGCTCCATCATCAGTTCAAACGAAAAAAAAGAAGAATTACGTCTGAAATGAAAGATCAAAGTACAATGAATTGTACGTACTAAAAATGTATCATGAAAGTACAGTTACAAAGAATGACAAAAAAAAAAAAAAAAGAATAAAATACAGAAGCACAAAAAGAATGCATTTAACACAAAAATATGAAATGAGGTTAGGCTGGTATTGATGAGGGATCTTCCTATTCCCTATTTGCAATGGGTACGAACTGTCCATATTGTTCAAATCCGGGTTTCGCTTGAAGATATGCAAGGACTCTAAAATTCTGAGGTCATAAGGGGTTGAAGCTGAGTCTAAAATTTTGAAATCGGCAGGTGATATAAGAACATTGCATTGTTCGGCATGATTTCGCACTGCAGAATGCGATTGGTGTGCTAGTTGGTTCCCAGGACGGAAGCTTCTACCTCTTTGCTTGCCCACTCTGATATAAAAATTTCGTGACGTCATTCCGACGTACGAAGATGTGCACTGTACACAACTATAACAGTACTCCAAAGAGGACCGCATATCAGTGGGAAGCATGTCTTTGTACCGAAAAAAAGAAGCAATTTTGAAATTATTAACCTGGGTGGCATGTAAAGTAAAATTATGGAAATATTTCGCACACAGTAATTTCAATTCACGAGACAGCTTATCAGACGGTGCCCCAAAATATGGAAATGAACAGTACAAACTATCTTTACTGCAGACTTCGGCAGCTTGTGACTTGTATTGCTTTGACAAAAATTT
Source organism: Platorchestia sp. MABIK (assembly GCA_014220935.1). Lineage (NCBI taxonomy): Eukaryota > Metazoa > Arthropoda > Malacostraca > Amphipoda > Talitridae > Platorchestia > Platorchestia sp. MABIK. The sequence continues at coordinate 88,323 of JACJUY010002051.1, forward strand.
TCTAATCTGCGAATTAATAAGACCCAGCGGAAACCCATTAGCTGTAAAATATGATCGTAAGAATTCAAATTCACAATGCACGTATTTGAAAGTTGAACATACTTTGTAACCCCTGTTAATTAAAGTTTGGATACAATTAATTTTGAAATTCATCGAACAAAAACTGAAAAAACTAGAACCTAATCCAGTAAAAGTGGGCTTGCGATACACAGCTGTCAGAAACTGATCTTTATCCTAAGTCACGATACAGTCTAAAAAGGCCAATGTGTCATTCATTTCCACCTCCACTGTAAATTTAATTGATTTATGCTTAAGATTAAGGTAGTTCAAAACCTGATCGACGCGTGATGGATGGCTAAAAAAACAAAGGTATCGTCCATGTACCGATTGTAGAAAACAGGCTTAAAATCAGAAGGACATTCATTTAACCATTTAGTTTCATGAAAACACATAAATATATTGGCGAGTGATGGGGCTAAAGGAAGTCCCATTGCAAGACCGTCTATTTGTTTGTAAAATTTCCCTACAGAAATAAAGAAAGAGTGCATCACTGATAGTTCTAGTAAATTTTTCAACACTTTACTAGTTAGGCCCAAGAATTTGGACTTACCCACCGAATATAACTGTCTCAGACAAATTTCAATAGTTTCTCGCAGGGGGATATTAGTATAAAGTGATTCTACATCAAATGAAGCCATAGTCAAATTTTTTCCGATAGGAATCTTTCTAACATTTTTACTGAATTTGACAGCATTGTCGACTGTGTACTCATTTTTTGTTAAATGAGCAAGGACTGGGACAAAAAGTTTACTCAGTTGGTAACTGGGAGTAGTTTTTTCAGTTTTTGTTCGATAAATTTCAAAATTAATTGTATCCAAACTTTAATCAACAGGGGTTACAAAGTACGTTCAACTTTCAAAGACGTGCATTGGGAATTTGAACTCTCACGATCATATTTGACAGCCAATGGGTTTCCGCTGGGTCTTATAACAGAAAGAATGATCCAATATCTCGAACGTAAATTGAAGTTGAACTAAAAACATCAGTAATTTGTCGGCTACTGCGTTATTTTTCTAGGGTGTATGGTGCATGAAACCGAAATATTTCATACTGAGAAACATCTAATTCATTGTAACATTCTGAAGGTGAATTATCATAACCTCAATTCAACAGTAGTAATAGTTTCAACATATTCTCTGAAACATTTGCTATGCTTATTTTGCTTAAGTTCCCTTTTAAATTATTCTTACAAAAATTTTCTATCGGCATACTGCATAGAAAATAAACAGCGGGTGCATGACGTACTCCGTGCATCGAGCCCAGGGGTGTAGGGGTACGCGACACCACAGTTTGGGAACCACTGCTGTAGCTACTCCAAATTGTTTAAAATGCGTTTTGAATTACCAAGCAATAGCACAAATTCATCATAACCGAGTACACGGATAAAGTCTCATTAAAACCCTATACCTGAATTTCAAGGTTGCTCTCGATTACACGAAGTGACTTTGATTTGGCTAATCCTAGATCGATAAAATTAGACTAACATCCTGATTATTTCATAGCTCTGACTATAATACCACCTATTACACAAGTGAAATGGGAAGAATTGCTTCTTTACAATTGCCTGAGCGAACTGCCGTCTCCATCTACGCAGTGCCAGTATTCACACTATTTTTCTTGGCGCTCGCTCTCTACTGCTTTGCAGGAATGGGCCTCTTAAAGTTTCTATCGTTCGTATCGTTAGATTTGGAAGCAAAAGACGGGCACAAGAAACTCATATGTTTATCATTGCAATGCAGGCACGTTTTTTGGAACTCGTACCTACAATGAGAAGAGTCGTAATTTGCGTAGAAACATATAGTGCATGTATTCAAACTCGCAAGTTTAGTTAATTTAGCTTCTGGTGATTTGAAATTAGGGCAGTCACGCGTAAAATGAGACGGGATTTTTTTGTCCGTTTCTGTGACGGCACAATGTGCACAAGCGAACCACACTTTAGTGGCAGATTGCTGCTGAGAGCTGACACTGACTGCAAAGGCTGCGAAATCAGCTGCGAGCACAGATCTGCAAGAAACTGAGCTTAGTTTACGTCTTACCTGCGGTTGCCGCGGCGAATCTCACTGGAGCGATCAATTGCTTTAAAAAAAATTTCTCAATTTGTTCTAACGAGGATTTGTTGGTTTGCAAATGCTGATTAACTGCGTTTGTAACTCTGCGGTTAAACACTCCCAAATAAAAAATTGAAGAACCGTGTTTAAATCTATTTTTAGAGTTCTGAACAGTTCGTGACAACTCGCATCTTCCCAATAAATTTGTAAGGTTTATAAGCGCATTTTATACCTCTAAGGCGGCAGGGCACATCGAATTTTTTTGGTCAACATCACTAGTAAACATCTTTTTGAAGAAAAAAACTAAAGCTTCCTACGACTGTTCTGTTATTTCGAGCTGCGATTGTACAAGAACGAGAGGCTCTGCTCGCAGTTTTCTGTTAAAAAAAACTTTCCACAACAAGACAAATTTTGAGCTGCAATTACCGATTCAAATGACGCCGGAAACGCTGCTAGAGTTTCGCCCTTTGCACGAATAAACGAAGGTAAGGGAAGCTCAGGCAGCTTTAGTTTGTTAGGCTTGACAGCTAGAGAGTGCGCTGATACTAGTACCCTCATTCGACTGCGCCTCTTTGAGCAACACTAAAGACTCTGCGAGTTTGTCTGAATAGGTGTCAGAGACGTCTAGTTCGTCTAAAAACTGAGGGCTCTCACCGTACTTCGCAAAAATGATGGGCGAAATTTCAAAGTTCAATCTTAGTAATTCAGTCAGATATTGAGAAACTTGGGCTACATTGGAAGAGATCTCTGTTTGAGAAAAGTGCGGACCTTCAGCAACAAGCTTAGAATGGAGCTTAGTTACCTGGGACCTCACGTCTTCCTTAGAAACCACCAAGTGCGCTAAATTCTTAAAAAGTAAATCCGGCGAATCAATAATTGAGGTTTAGGTTAGTTTGGCACAGAAAAATAGAGAAAAAAATGGACACCTACGCCTCCCCAAACGCTACAAACTCTACCAACTCGTCCCGAAACCTAGCGTGAACGACATAGTCTCGCCATCTTGTCTACAGCGCCATGACAAATAAAGTACTAGGCACTATAGCAGGTGAATGAAACGAATAGAGTTTACACGATTTTAAAATGAAAAATACTGACGAAACCTAATCTTAGCTAACAGAGGATAAGGGGAATCTGGCACACCCCTTTATGCGTCTTTGTAAGCCCCAGTGCCCTACACCACTGTCGTGAGAAAAAAACAATACTGATAGACTTAGGTGTAATTCAGGTCAAGACGTACGGTGGCCGCATAGCGATCCCCACAGAGAATAATAAAATAAATATGAAATTGAGCTTTTAAATAATTTAGCACTATATTACTTCTTGAATGGGCTGTGGCCGCCTAGTTAAGAACGGTGGCCACCTAGCGGTCAACGCAATGGAGTAATTGAGTAATTTAAGAACGGTGGCCGCCTAGCGGTCCATGCAATGGAGCGAGAAGTTTAGTCAGTATGCAATTTAGCTATGTTCTCCCCTATAAATTATTAAGGTTGACGAGACTAGCACAGGTTGTTCGACAGACATGAAATAAAATGGCGCTGACCAAAACTATGTCTTACCATCATTGCATTGCTGACGTTCAGAGGTGAGGAGACGAGAAAAGCAGAGCAGGGCAGAGTAGGGGAGGTGAAGGAAGAGAAGTTAGCCAGCTATGTAAGTTCGCAGGTCCATCAGCGAGGTGTCACAATCGTAACTACGGTTCAAACTAAGTCAGAAACAAACAATTTAAACAATTTATTTACCACAAGTGATACAGAGGAAGACTGTTTCTGAAATCCAGTACAATGGTCAAATTTGAGTATAGCTACCTGAGGGCCCGATTAAGTTCAACGACTTCTTGGGCATCCTACCATCAGCGGTATTCTAGGATGTACAATAATGTTTAAGGGGAGCGTCTACCCAGAATCCCGAAAATTCCGGGTTTTTGTTGTATAACCTTATTTATCAGAGATATGCTTACTGCACAAGTTGTCAAATTTGCAGAACAATCGGAGCATTTTAAGTGGAGGAAATAGGGTTGGGAAGGGGAGAGAGGTCCAATCAGCAGCCAGCGCATACCAGCAAGTGCATGTGCCACGCCCCTGAAATTTTTGTTGTTGTTTGTTTTGCTTTATTCAATATAGAAAGTCTCAGTTTACAAGCTAGCGAAGGTTCAAAACGTTCTGTGCTTCGTGAGAGGGGGAAACAAGGGGGAGAAGAAGTGGATTCGAATGCAGCTGCTGGCGCCTGATAGTCACCACATTAGACACGAACCAGTAATATCTGGATTTTGTTTTGTTGGTCTATTTGACACAGAACTCCTTAGTTCACAATTTAGCATATATACACAACGTTTTTTGCTCCGTGAGAGGGGGAAACGAAGGGAGGAAGGGGAGGAGCGCGTCGAGGAGGACGCCGTAGCGTGCGCTCCTGGAAAGAAAGAAAGAAAGAAAAGAAAGAAAAAGCATTTATTTCCAATAAAGTACAAACATGAAACGTCGATACATTGGATTTTAAAACATCTTAACCTAAAGGCATCCTTAATTGAGAATGACACATTGGTATTGGGATACCCGTGTAAAATGTTG
>JACJUY010002051.1:94299-112208 GCA_014220935.1 Platorchestia sp. MABIK
TTCGGCCTTAGGTTGGTGTCGGTAGGGGAATGGAATTTCACTACTTCAGCATTTCTCTGAGGAAGATGTAAAGAGGAGAATACGTATTTGGCTTTGTGCGCCAGAAACCTCTCATGAATAGGAGCCCAGCCGAATGCGCAAAGAGCGGTGATTCGTATCGATGATACCACATGGTACCGGTTCCTTCGAGGAATCACAAAAAACTTATAAGAAAATATATTCATTTGTTTAGATAGCTTTTCAGAGCGTCAACCGCGTCAATTTTTCCAAGTAATATAGCTTGCAAATGAAAAAAATGAAAAATGGTAGAAAAATGCGCTTCCTGAACAGTTGAAGATAAAAAGTTCAAAAGCTATCTCCTCCGACAGCTATTATCGTAGAACAATGATTAAGGTTTGATTGAATGCTCAAAGAATAGCTGCATGGCTGTAAGGAGAATCAATATGAAATGCATAATACTTTTTTAGCCCCGTTGAAAAATCTACGGAAAAAAACATAACTTTCAAAAAATAAATTATTTCATACAACTAAACTTTCAAGACTTTTTAATCCATTCTCCGTTCAGCTATGCAGCAACTCTTTGCGCATTCATTAAAACATAATTCATTGCTCTAAGATAATAACGTTTGGAGGAGATAGCTTTTGAATACGCCCTTATTTTTTCACCCATTTTTTCCCATTATCTCAGTAATTAGATTGAAAATTGAAAAAAGTTAGGGATACGCACCTGGAACCCAATCAAAAATACATACGTATGCCAAATTTCATAGATCTAGTTCCCGTACAACAAACGTGACAGCCTTTTTTTATTCTGGGTAGACGTTCTTCTGAAACCTAGTTACGCATTAGACTGATCAATGTAGTAGTTAACTCAGTATTCGAACTCTATTCGATATTCGATTTTACAAAATAGTTTATGTGGACTAGATGTTAACAGTATATTCTGTAAACAATTTAAGAGCAGACTGAAGATCAGTGATGTTAACCATGGCAGATTACATTATCACGACCAGTCATGTATGAGACAAGATTTGACTTGGTTTCTTACACGACTTGTATTCAGATAGAAAATGAGATTCACGATTTATTTTGAATACTTTTTAATAATAACTTTCTCGGATCTCCGCAGGGATTGAGTTCCAAGTTGTAGTTCCTACGAAGAGGATGCTGTGCTGCGACCGAGCCTTGAATAATAAGGAAGCATGAATTTACTTCTGTTACGGGTTAAATGGCCGTGACGACCAGTTTGTGCAGTTAATAATTGTTTGAGGTTATTGTCGCCATCATTGGTCAATGTTTTATAAATGAAATTACATATGGAGAGTTTGTAGAGATCCTTATGTTTTAGTATTTGTAAACTTTTGAATGGATCATTTATGTGAGTATTATGTTCTAGATTCTTTACCGCCCTGATGGCTCATTTATGCAGAGTAAAAAGTTTATTGGTTTTATTTTCCTCAGTTACTTACAGTGCTTCTACTTCGTATTGCAAGTATTGTGGAATGAGCGTTTGGTAAAGCCTTGCAAAGCTGTTTCAGGCAGGAAATTTTTAACTTCTTTAGGATTCTAATGAATTTTGATAACTTAATACTAATGTGAGCGATGTGCCCTTTGAAGGTTATATGCTGATCTATTATGATGCATAGGCAATTTTAATGCATGGGAGAAATATATTTTTCTTGAATTAGAATGTAATATATTTTGTTTTTTCGATATTTAGGCTCATTTTATTAGCTTTAAGCCACAATGAAACCTTATGGAGTTCGTTAGTTATACTCTCCGCAGTCAGACAGGGATTTTTGTTTGGAAGGACTGTAGAAAGCGTCTGTCATTGGCAAAAAGTATGAATTTGAAAAATGATGTAGAAGTAATAATTTCATTGAAAAAATTAGAAATTGTAGAGACCCAAAGACAGATCCTTGTGGAACTCTTACTAATTGTCTGTAGGCCCGATTTTGCATCGTCAATGGCAAAGTATTGTTTCCGATTTGATAGGTATGATCTGAACCAATCATGAGCAACCCCTCGAAGCCATAACAGTGTAGTTTCGAGAGTGATTTGTTATTGTCCACACAATCGAACGCTTTTCGAAAGTCAAGAAATACAGAAAAGGCATGTTTTCCTTCATCTACTGTAAATTTGAATAAAGGCATTGCAAATCATTTAACAAATCCTGTGTTGTTCATTTTTTAGATCGAAAACCAAATTGTTTTTCATAGAGAATTGATTTTTGTTCGAAATATGAATACACTTATTATACACAATTTTCTCGAATACTTTGCTAATAATTGGTAGGACAGAGATGGGTCTATAATTGTTTACACAGGTTTTTTACCACTTATAAAAATAGAAGTTACTTTAGCAGCTTTGAGGGAGTTCAGGAAAGTGCCTATGAAGAGAGACTGATTAAAAATATTTTATTTGAGCGGGGCTACACTATCAGCAATGACTTAAGAACTTTAGTCGAGAACGTTTTTAACCCACTCGATTTATTTTTCCGGTTGCTTATGCACGCAATTACATCGTAAGAGTTGGTAGGCGTAAAGAAAAAGGAGTTGTGTTCTCGAATATGATCCATGTATTCCAGGTGATCAGTAGGTTCGCTTGGAATATCATCAGCTATGGTTTTCCCTACGTTTACGAAAAAATAGTTAAAAATACAAGCAATAATTTTTTCATGGTATTTTACATAATCTCGAACAATAGATTCAATTTTTTTTCTTTTCGGGGCTATTCGGTTTATAGCTAGAATTAAGCAGGGGCCAAGTCTTTTTAATGTCAGCTTTAAATTGAGTAATTTTGAGCATGAAGTAGTTTTTTTTATGTCCTTATCTACTTTTTCACATGGTTTCTGAATCTGTTATATATTTCTTTATGGATATTCGCCCTTCGCAAAGGAGGGCTAGGTGCGCTTGACGTTTTTTTATATTTATCAGAATGTCTTCAGCGATCCAGGGGATTTGTCTATTTTTCGGTGTAATTGTGCTAGTTACAATTGGACATCACTGGTTGTATGCGGTCATTATAGTTTCAGTCAACTTTACTACTGCTTCATCAATGCTCGTTGCATTTTTGTTTTGTTGAGTGATGTGCAATGGTAGCATTAATTCTTCTATAACGATGCACATTCTCCCAAATTTGATTCGTTTTCTTTACGAAATGAGTTAGTTTCAGCTCGTGGTTTAGTGCAAGTGACATAGACTTTTATACCAACGGTACACGGATGATCGAAGAGATTAAGAACAGTGAAGTCTAACCAGTAATTATTCACGATTTACACTGCAAGCAAAGCTCGGCAAAGAATTAGCGTTGATAAGTACTAAAGCAGAGCTCCTGCCTGGTGAGAGCTCTGCTGCCGGTCGGAGTGTGTAGTAGCGCCGAAGGTGCTCTGATGTGAGCAGTCGCGATCATCTGAGACTTTTTATTCTTAGGGTGATTTAAGAAGCATAGAAATGGTCAGAGCGACATATTCTAAGTTGATCGTTAAATCTGAAATATTTAATTTAAGGAAGTTGCACAATGCTTTTGAATTTAAGTAAAATAGCGGATTAATTTACAATAGCCTTAAAATTAACTTTAGTCTATTTTCTTCTGAATTTTGGCGTATTGAAGAACAATGCCATAATGTCCAACTGCTAGAGTATTTTTAAATTTGTATAAAATTATTCGTTTATCTTTAATGCTAACCGGCCTAGGTCTCCATTTGTCTCTCGTATTAGGGGATGAAACATTGCTCGGATTTGCATCTGTAGGTGTGTTTGGAACGAGCCTAGACACTTCATTGAAAATTTATTCGCCAACTTTTGAGATGAAAGTGTTGAAGTGACTCGCCGTTTGTTAGGAGTCGTCAAAATTGCTTTTGCAGCCTGATTTTATATACTGAGCAACATTTCACAGGATTTCCCACTTTCTTTTTGGATTTTGTTTTCCGCCAACAGTTCTTCGTGGAAGTGGTCTTGTTTTGTTTCACTAACTTTTCTTCGTGGGAACTTGTCATGATTTTCATATAGCTTTCGATGCGTACTGTCTGATTTTTTCAGTTTGTACTTACGTTAGTAATTTCCTTTAGCTTTGCTTAACTCTTGTATTTCATTGTCTTGTCCATAAGCATTTCTTGGCCGTTCTTCGTGGCGAAAGGTGTGCATTCGTTAAGGACTGATACGAAATTGTTATTAAAAAGTTAAACTTGTAGATGGACGTCATCGGTGTTTGAAAATATAAATTCCCTAAATTGCTGCGAAGGCAGCACACTCCTCTCTCTCTCAACAGTGCTAGGTAAGACTACTACAATATCCTTAATCGATCGCTCACAAATTTTGGTACCTCCGGAACTGCAGTTGCATTTCCGGCGGCCGCAGTGTCGCCCCCCGCACGCGTCCGTCCGATCCTAAGCGACGCACCGACTCTACCCGAGTCAGGGGCCACTGACATCTTGGAGCCTGCGAGTCTCGTATCAGCATGAGGTCCTCTTGGGGTAAGGGACGCCTTGGTGTCATTCATTTTCTGCGACGACTGATTTGTTGAAGATAGTATAGTCTTCATAATCGACAGAACTGGTTCCCGAGCGTCTGTACTGACTCTGGTCTATGTTTCTCGGGCAGTATATCGCCTCCAGCTTCTTGTTGAAGTGTCTTAACGAGATAAGCTTCCTTGCATTTCTGAAGTTGACTTTGTACTGGTCGGGTATAGGTGCCGAGAGTCGACATCGCCCACACCAACCATCTGCGTCCCAGTTTGAGCACCGTACGGGCCAATTTGAATCGACTTGACCGCCTACTCACTCTGTTGATCAACGCTCGCCGTGGTGGGAATAATTTGGTCCGGGTCGCTTTGCGACTGATTCCTGGGAAGACCCCAGATAGCCGCCTTTCTTGGGTGGTGCACTTGTCGTCAGTAGTGCCGTTTTCCAATTGAGAAGCCGGGAGGGTGGAACAATGACAGCGGACGAGCTGCCCAGTGTCTGTAGGGCGAGAGGACGGGTCCCTTGTGTTCCCCTTCGTGTCCACGAGGTTTCGCTCGACAAGAAGTTCTCCGACATCGTCAGGAGGGGCCAAACATGCGGACCCAGCACCGAAGGTTGTCGCGTGGCAAAGAAAGTCAGTGGCCAGGCTCGGGCGTACGGAGGCACCGCCCAGGTCGGCGACGCGGCGAAGGGCGAACGCAACGACAGCCGGAGAGCCGTGCCACCCAAAGACGGGACTCTAGCTCTGTAGTGGACAATCTCGTTAGTAACCTGGTTATCTTTGAGCCAAAAGGAACGCTGATAGTCTCTAACTTCAACCCTGACTCGAACACTGTGAAACACATCTTTTAATTCAATTGTCAAGGCGACCTGAGGGAGCCGAAACTACTGCGATATTCCCCCAAGACTATCGTTCAAATCGGAACCTGTCAATAACTTATCATTGAGGCAGTGTACACTGCACTTTACTGAACCATCGAACACTGACCCAACCTTCCCATCTCGCGCTAGTTGCCCAGAAAGCTTGGGTGAATACAACATTGCATCTTTATCGGAGGGTTCCCTATCAAGTACCTCCTCTACGTGACCATTGTCGACGTGTGATTGTATCGTCTCAATATTAAGTGGTGCATGAAAGGGATCTTCAAGCAATCTTCCTAATACGGACACGTCATTAATACATGATTTCGGTGGAGCTCTAGTAACGGGTAAAGAGGCATCAATACTATCGTCTTGTTCTCCAATACCAGCACTTAACATACCTACAGATTTGGTGCCTAATGCACTCAGACCATGAACCTGGTCATCTACCCGTTCCTCGCCGAGAACCTGCACCCCAGGAGTCGGTCCACATTCCTCGCTCACGAAATGATGAACCTCGCGGTTCATGAGCGACGTCTGCAGGGTGGTGGGCGGCTGGGCTCCCACTCTTCCATCCAATGGTCCCAACAGTGCCCAACACAGGACGGTCTTGCAGACGAGAGGGCCTCGTACACCGTAGTGTCTAGATGCCATGAGCGACACGGCATCTCTTCCGATGAGTATCAGCGACCGAGCCGAGGGGTCGAACTCATTGTAATGCTTGGCTAGGTGCGCAACATGACCGAGCTTCTTCACCACGTCAGGAGTGGCAACTTCGTCGGTCGTGTCCGGGATGTTCTTGTTAGTCCGCGTGGTGGGTAGCTGGTGCCATTGATTCTCACCCGCACCTTTTATCATGAGCCCGGCGGTAGTGTGTCCATCCTCCTCGGACGACTGACCGTCCAATGTTCTGATGGCGTACTTCCAAGGAGTGGCCTTAAGATCGAGCTGCTCTATCAGAGAAGGGTCTGCAAAGCACCTTGAGCTTTGCTCGTCGATGATATCGTAACAAAGTACTTTTCTCTGGGTAGATGTCGAGGTGACATCCACCAACAGCGTCTTGGAAAATTCTCTGTACTCTAGGCCGAGGCATTTCGTTCTGGTGCAGGTAACAACCTCACCAGGGGTCGCCTGTTTGATGCTCGAACGATGCATGATTGTCAAGTGTGTTCCTTGACAGTAGGAACACTGTACTTGCTGGTCGCAATTCCTGATGAAATGTGGGCCGAGGCACCAGAAGCACACCTTTGCCTCGGTGATGAGCTTCTTCTTCTGGTCGATGGGTTAGTCTTCCAAAGGACCGGCACTCCCAGGTTCCATGGGCATCGACTTTGTGGAAAATACACTTGTAGGCTCTATGTTCAGTTTCTGGGGGTTGTCTGTTATAGGGTCCTCGTAAGTCATATCTTGACTCAGGTTCGTTGTAGGCCATCATGGACTGGTCACCTTCGATAGGCTTTTTCTTGGTATTCTGGTCAGTGCTTGTGTGAAGAACCAGAGCAGGCTTGGATCTTCCGCCTGACAGTGCTGGGTTGAAAAATGGATAGCTCATCGATCTTTCTTCGTCTCTCAGGAACTGGTTGAAGAATGAGAACGTTGGGCGCTGCCTACTCTTGACTCGTTGGTCAGATGCTTTCCTATGCCATCGGCGTTGCAGATCTGGCGGAAGTTTGAGTGCCAAGAGCCTCATGCCTTTGGTAGTACAAAATTCTTCAAGCTCATCTGATCTTGCTGCATTGGTAAGTGCGGTACTTGTAGCATCTAAGAACTCCTGGAGAGCTGTAATATCCCCAGGAGGGATGTTTGGGAAGTTCAGAAGTTGGTCTGCCGTGTGTTCTGCCAGCAACCAGTCCGAACCGTAACGCTCACGAAGGGTGTTCCACACCACCTGCAACACTGCCTCTGCATTGTTTCCGATGACTGACCTCATAATTCTTAGGACGTACTCTTGAGGTTTACCAGCAGTATTGGCCGCCAAAATTTGTAGTTCTTCGATGGGCCCCAAAGCTAGTCCTTGCAGTCGATTTTTCAGACATATTCCCAACAATGTTACATTCCGATGTCTCCTTTGAAGGGGTTGGCAGGGGTCTTCAACAGCTCGGCCCGAATGAGGTGAATTGAAGCTGCATCTAGAGTGCTTCCCTGCCTGGAAGCTCTCAGTCGATGGTTTGAATCTACTCTAGGCTCTAGAATCGACCTGCAAGAGCTCACGGAAGCCCGGTCCATGAGCCCTGCCAGATCATCCAGGTTTCTGTCACGCTCTTGTGATTCTTCGTCTTCTTCTTCTGAGTCAGTAGAAACCTCAGAGACCACTGACAGTCGTGTGGAAACGGGTCCAACCCTTTCCACTCTTACGGAGGTTGGTTTGCCAATTCTCTCGCTGCGCAGGGATGACAAATCTTTGGGATCAAGATTGGATACCATGTCCCCACCAAGTCTCTCCATCTGTTTGTTGAGCGTCGCGATGCGGCCAAAGCAGTCTTCCAGCATCCCACGTCTCTTCAAAAATTGCTCCTGGTACCGTTGCTCATGTCCTGCTCGTTCCAAGGAACCCTCAAGGTTTTTGCTTGAAGTGATGAACCGGTCTCGCTTGATCTTGAGATCCGATATGAAGAACATGGTAGCCTGAGTATCACCTTCTTTTGGGTTCTCCCTGGATAGTGCTTCATATAGTAGCCATAGGTCTTTACGGCTTCAACTTCAGCAAGTTGAAGGATTTTCTTCGAGCTTCTTTTGGCCATGTTTGACATTGCAGAGAATTTGTTCTGTAATTTTATTGTGACTGCCTTAGAAATTCACGAGTGGGGGAAAGTCAAAAAGTCCACGGATGATTCAAAACGTGTCTTAAACAGCCATATGTAGTACATAAAATTACCCGTTGGGAGAAAGGTATAGTTAGCACAAAAACAATACAAAAAATATACCGTTTTCAGAATTTAAAATCTAAAGATGATGCAGAGTGCAATTCAGAAAATAGGCCGCAAAAGTTTGTTCAGAACTGCATCACCGGCACAAGTAAACATATCTCAGAGAACACGGGTAATATTCCTGCGGCTCAGCCAACACACAAATTACTGGCGAGTCTTCGCACAATCGTCAAAACTGCATCTCAACGGCACACTCAGATACTAGCCGCCAACCTAACGTGACACCTATAAAATAATAATATCAGGTAGTACTCTAGACACATGAACGATCAGGTAGATGCTGAATTGAAGGTACACGACAATTTCCATTAACAATGCTTTGACAACATGACCAGTCACAAAGGTCTAGTAATTTCAACTGCACCCTCTGGACATAATTACAACACATACATTTACAAAGGTGGTCAATAACTGAATGAGTAGACACATCAGTAAAAATAAATTACCTTATGGGAATGAACACAGTCTTGTAGGACACGTATAATCAGCTAGGCAATCTAATATAGCTCTCAGTCAAGCCAATATCACTACATCAAAAATGGGCAAAAAACCAACACTCTAGATACTGGCTTTCAGCAGGTTTAGTGAGTAATTACATGATTCCAGGGCTCACAAACCATAGCTTTTATCCATTATTTCATAAAGCATGATAACAAGTATTTATACAACGCTGTGTGCATAGATCAAAGTAAGGCTAATCAATCTAATCCAAAAATGCATGAGTAGGCACGAGAACACCACAACAATGATCAAAGGCAGGCTTCACGATTAGAACAATGTGTACTAAGTTATCCTGCTGTACTAAAAGTCTTAAAAGGTGTTTCAAGAAACGTTCTCAATTGCTTGAAAGTTTGCTTCAAGAATTTTCAACCTAACCTTGAACAACACAGATAAAAAACAGACTTGACACTTAAAACAATGTGTACAAAACTATTGGCCAAAGGGCTACATAACCTTGCACAACACAGATCAAAACAGACTTGATAATTAAAACAATGTGTACAAAACCATTTGTAGGAAAGCCACTCAACCTTGACACAAAGAATGAAGAATCCTCAAGTATGCAGAATTTGTATGAACACCACAGAGAAGCTGTGGAAGCAAATATCCCAACCCAACATCACTTGAAGTCTTCCAGCTTTCATCGATTCTATTCACTAGCTGGAGATAATGAAGAATAAATCCCACAAACACAATGGTACAACTTAGCCTATATCACTTGATAATCAACACACTTACATTTCCTTCTCCTGTCGACACACTTTCCTTCACAAAACTGGCGGCCTCTGCTCCGCCCGCAAAGGTTACATACCTAACGTCCGAAAGTGAGCATTTCCGGAAAACGGGTGGGCTTGGGGAATGGTTCTTTCGAGTTTCGGAGGTATAAATTTTCTATCGCTGTTTGTATATATAAATTCCCTAAATTGCTGCGAAGGCAGCACAATTTTCATATAGCTTTCGATGCGTACTGTCTGATTTTTTCAGTTTGTACCTACGCTAGTAATTTCCTTTAGCTTTGCTTAACTCTTGTATTTCATTGTCTTGTCCATAAGCATTTCTTGGCCGTTCTTCGTGGCGAAAGGTGTGCATTCGTTAAGGACTGATACGAAATTGTCATTAAAAAGTTAAACTTGTAGATGGACGTCATCGGTGTTTTCCATTCTTCAAAATCCACTCCACCTGTCGAAAACTTTTTATTTAAATATTTCAAGGGAAAAATCGTTTTTCATGCGATAGGTTATGTAACAGAATTTCAGTTTCTCTTTAGCGAACATTAAATTGATTAAACACTTTACCGATTGGTGAACAGGAAGAACGATAAAATTTCGGTGCTGAAAACTGCTAGGGGATTGTTTGTAATTGCTAGGTCTAGAAGAGTTTTGGCTGTGTTACTAATGCGCGTTGGTTTTAAGGGCACCATGTAACTTTCAGACAAACTTTTTCCCTATGGGATAGATAAATATGAAAATTGCCCCACACCTGTATATGAAGATTTATTTTGAATCGTTTTTGTTCGTACACATTTTTCAAATTTTTGCAAAGAGAAAGATTTATTCTGATAAGAAAGATTTTAGGGGGCACTTTTCAAGGCGAAATAAAAGCCAAACCAATTGATTTTAAGCATCGCCTTTAGTGTCATCGCATACAGAAAACAATATACTGCGATTTCTATTGAAGTCAAAATTCAAATTTGCTGTTTATGACATTTTAAGAATTTCCCAAAAAATCAAAACCTATGTTGGAAATGTTATTCATAGAGATTCTAGTACGTTCTAATACGCATAAAATTAGCCCTAAACCAAGTCGCTACGTCAATAGACATGAGCGGCATAATTCCTATGAATATGAATACGATTTCCACAGGAGCACCCGGTGACGCTACATCCACGCACGACAGCTAGAGCGTAATTAATGTGTCTTCTCGAATCATGAGCACTAATTGCCAATTGCTAAAAAGTTTTGACCAGTAATAATTCCGCTTTCATCAGTGTTTTTTCAATACGAAGAAAGCACTGGATGCTTCCTAACCAATAAGGTAGCTCTATACCGCAGCGCACACTGTAACTACGCCACTTCGATGGTCGATATCTCCCTTAGTATTATGTCTAGAAGCACGAAATTTAAATAAAGCACAGCAATGTCTTTACGCACGCGTACGAAAAAACATGTGATTTTTTGTCAAAAAGTGAAACGATCCACTTGAGTCTGTGTAATTTTTTGTTTAGCTGATTGTTTTATTGGTCAGATCTACGTTGAAATTCCTGAAAACCTAAGAAGAGGTTAATTTGAGCGTATTTTCAATGATATCGAATGTTGGACGAAGAGCTGCAGATGGATGTCTGTAAAGACTGCCGGAAATGAACGAATTGTATTTGTTTACTTGATCTTTGACCAAAATATTTCCATGTCTTTGCATTTTTCTCTTATTAGAAATAAAGATGTTGAGAAGACATCTTCAATGAAAATGCATTAACCGCTACCTCTCTTATCCTTAACTCCGCCATAGCAGTACAATGTGTAGCCGGTTATTTTGAAATATAAATTTTCATATCGTGTGTCGAACCTTGTTTCAGTGTGTCGAACCTTAAATATCGTGTGTCGAACCTTAAATATCGATGTCGGTAGAAATCAACATCACCGCTTTAGTATCCATTTTATCGTTGTATTTTTTATATTATTTATTTTATAAGCAGATGTTTATTTGAGTGATTGCATTCGCTAGGTCTAGCAGAGTAGATGGTTTTACCTTCTGGTTCATAATTACTTCGTTCAATGTTGGGATATCGGTTTTAGGTGAAAACTCAATTTTAACAATGTTATTTAGTCACAAAATGGGGGTGAAAGCGGAATGAGTTTCATTGCGCATTTTACGAGGGCGCTTGATTGTTGTTTTCTAAATCCTCTCGTCTTTTTCATCAAATATGTGAATGGCTTTCGTTTCGAAAGTCGAATAGACAGAATGACTTCCGTTTCGAACGTCGAACCGAAAGAAAGTTTTTTCGTTCATGTCATTAACTACCTAACATTCGATTATCAAAAGTAACACAACTTTGACATTTGCATCAAGAGGCACCACTACCGCACACACCGCAATCGACGGGTGGCTTTTTAACATTTCTGAAACTATGGAAAATTATTACACTGGTCAACAAATTTTGAAAAATTGTGTGCTTCTTAAATGATATAAGTTGATTCTTATGTATTTTCATTCAATGAATCGAAATATCACGTTGAAAAATGTGTATTGGCTACAGGGTCAAAGAGACGAGGCATGCAATATTTGATAAATTTATTGATTTAATTAAAATTTATTCCAAGTATATGAAGGATTTAACATTAAAATCACCTACCTTTCGCCCTCCAAATGTAAATTTGTACAGCACAAACACCTTCTGTAACTGATGAAACAATACTGAGGGCAGAGAGACTGAACGTAGTGTGTAATATACATGTCCGCCAGCCTGTAGGAACGTGTTGAGACATGTAGATGTATCACGAAAAGTATAGCTACCAAACAATGTTAACCATGATATTTGTTACCAGCGACCTAAAATTATATGGTAAATGCTATTTTGGTCTCCGAAGCATTTTGTTTGTTGACCACTGTCATCGATCTTAGTATGAAATCCTTGGAGTTGAAAAATTTTTTTGCAACAACCATGTAAAAATAAATTTTGTTTGACAGTAGCAATGTTTTTTATTGTAGCAACGTTTTTCTTTGCTGTAGCAGCATTTTTCTTGGCTGTAGCAGCGTTTTTCCTGCCTGTAGCAACATTTTTCTTGACTGTCCCTGTTGAAATTTTTTTTCTAGCACCTTGAATGCTAATAATTTTACAGTGCTCTTGTGTCAGAATGTGTTTAAAGAGTACTCTGTCCTTAGAACTGTTTTCACGGTTCTGAGCATTTTTTGGTTCCCATTCCACCTCCCGCCGTAGCCATGTAAACTGTGAGGATTTCCCTCACAACCTCTCCAGGGCTACCCGAGAGGCGCTTCAGCTCGAGTACTATAGCTGCGCCAGAAGCGCGGCCCGACTGTAAGGTCGGAGATAGCGGGGCTGGGACAAGCAGAGATACTTTTGAACCGATACCTTACACTTAATTTACGTACTAACTTTAAGTTCGTATTAATGTTGCTGCCATGATGGCTAGTGTTAACGTCTTCGCGATGTGGTTTCTGAATCTACTGTTGAGCGTTGTGACTGCTACTACACCGTCGTGTCCTTAACGTGGTTTGCGCCGTCACCGGGAGCGATCTTGGGCCCCTGCTCTATGGGTCACCGCCGTCTCGTCTGTTTATTAAACTTGGCATCTTTCCTCCTATTCTTTCTCTTTGTGTGTTTGTGTGAGTGTTTGCTTATTTCTATTGCCGGCTTTCGTTTAAATTTTTGCTTACATTTACTTAAAGGTTGCCTTGGCGACCAACTTAACTCTAACTTACCTTACCTTACCTTAACTAGACTTACTTATTTAAATCTAGGATGAGAGCTCAAGCTATTACAGGGGGGTCTATAACTCCTTAATTTTGAGCTCCATCTTCTCTCTTACTGTTTTCTTGAAAGTCCGGTAATACTGGCCTTTGGCCTTAATCTTCTTAACTCTTCCTCCCATAAAGTTTCTACACTGGACGAACTATAAAGTTCAGGTGTGGTTAATTTCACGTTTAATGTTTACTTTGTAATTTATCTTTGCTATATCTGTTATTACTGACTATTCTAATAATGACTAATTTTCTTGTCAACCTCCTTACGTGTAACCCTGTCATCTTCTCGCAGTATATTCAAGAGTAGCTGCATGAAGAGTGGTCCGGGGCTTTCGTCGGAGCCTCTTTACCCCTTGCAGCTGCCTTGTTTAGGTAATTTGTCCTTCTTAACTCTTTGAACATTTCTGTTAATTTTGTGTAATAACGGAACTTCGTAAATTTTGCTTTGACTTTAATTATTGATTTATTTTAGCAGACGAGGCGAAGCACCTGTGAGTGCCTTGACGGTTGCCGCGCTCCTTGAACGCTCCGCCGCCAGCAAGCGCTTTTCTCGGATACGAGGGTGAGCCGCTTCTTCGACCGCATCGGAGACGTGTTGTTGCGCCTGGTCGCTGGGGCTTCATCCGGGGACGTACCGTACCTCCGCCGCGCCGCATAACAACCGGCAAGCAGTTGTCCTCCTGCGTGTCCGTTCTGCTGACAGCTTTGGTGGCCCAAGACTATATTCTCCTGGTTATCGCTGCAAGACCCGAGCTACCGCTTGACTACTTTGCAGCCGCTTTGGTGGACGTTCCCGTTCAAGCCCAATTAAGACCATCGCCTAGACGGGGAAAAGCACACTTCTGGCATTTCGCATATTTTACCCTTTTAAACTTTTAAGAAAGATTGCTTCTAGCAATCTGTCAATTAATAAATTAAATTCCTTACTATTGGAAGAACCTTACTTCCCAATAGTTTTTAATGCTTGCTTTGTTGCCTGTCTCTTGAGACGAGCTGGCTGTTAGTTTCTTTTAATGTTGTTCTCCTAAGCTTTAAAGGTGCAGGAGTCCTAAATAAATTGATTTTCCTTTTTCTTGCTTTTATTTCGTCTTTGCTAGATTGTGTGGACGGAAATACTCCACACAATTTTATGCTGAACTTTATACTTACCTTGAGTTGTGTTAATTCGTTCGTTCTACCATTTGCTTCTAATCGATTTTATCTCTTCCCTGTTGTTGCAGGGTTCCTTGCTATTGCCAGGCGTATCCGCGGGTTCCGTCCTGATTTCACCATATCTTGTCTTACTAACTAGCCTTGGGCAGTGTCTAAGATGGCGAGCTCGATTTCTCAAAAGAGGGGGATCTTCAAGCGAAAGATCACCTTGGGAATCAAAAAGGCGAAGGAAGCTACAGCGGAGGGCGCTAATTCGGAGCTCCAGGTGCATTGCGAACTGATCCGCAAGAATCTGCTTCAGGTGAGTAACTGTGATGAGGCGCTGACTGCTCAGATGATTAAAGATGGATCGTCGGAGGAACTGATAAATGCAGAAGTAGACGCTCAGCTCGCTTATAGTTTGGATGTTGAGATGTCGCTGATAGATTTCATGCAGCCCAAAGTAGTTACTGGGGCTCATTCTTCTAGGAAACCAGAACTTGTTTGCGATGTAAAGCTTCCTCCTATTAAACTAGAACCTTTCAAGGGAGACTCGCAAGATTGCTTGATATTTCATAGCTTTATGGTAACGTTTAACAATTCTGTCGGTCGAAGATCTGGCTTGTCTGGTTCTGCCAAGTTAACCTACTTGAAGAGTTATCTGGCTGGCTATGCCGCCAAGTTGGTAGAACATTTACTAGTTAACGATAAGAATTATGGGGTTGTCTGTGAATTTGTTGGAGCGCGAATTCTTGAACCGTAATGAACTAGTGTACAAGCTCTGTATGAAACTGGTCAATCTAAAGTGTGACTATGATTAGAATTACGTAGAAACGAGGGTTTACATCAGCGAGGTAAGGAGTTTGTTGGCCGATCTAAAGATGTATGAATATGAAATTTTAGGTGAACCGACTTGCAGCCAGCTGTTTGGGCATATAATATTTTCGAAGCTCCCAGTGATGTTTAGGCAAGAAATTGCGCGTAAACTGAGTAACAACTATCCCTCTCTCCAGGAAATTTTTGATAACTATGTTGAGGTTATTGCAACCTTGAACATCAGAGTTGGGTTTGATTCTGCTAAAAGTCAAAGTGAAGATAGGCATTCCTTTAGGAACGTGGCTTCTTCAAAACCCTTAGCCACTCCTGTATTTGCTAATTCTGTTATGGCGTCCTCTGATCGTAGGCTTTGCAAGTTTTGTTTGAGTCAAGGACATAGCATGACCAATTGTTCGGTGTATCCTAATTATGCATGTCGAAGAGAAAGGTGCTTGGAATTAAACCTTTGTAGTAACTGCACCAGTTCTAAGCACAGTGCCAATGAATGTTCCGCCAAAGTAGACTATGAGTGCAAGTTCTGCAGGCAAAAATCTCATGTATCTGCTCTGTGTAAGGATGCAAAGGCTTCCTCTAGTAGGCTGCATACGAATTTTTGTTTGAACTCTGCGACTGGTATAAGATCTGGTTATGTTTTGCCCACTATCACGTTACGCGTGAGTCGTGGATTTGCTCCGGTCAATGTTAGGTTCCTGCTGGACACTGGCTCTCAGCGTTGTTATGTTTCCGCTAGAGTTTTGGAACGTATTGGTTTTTCAGGCAGCATTAAGCTGACCAAATTTGTTGTTAACTCCTTTTTGGAGAAAGGTGAACGTGAATTTGCAGAAATTAGCTTAGGTGTGAATTTGTTAGATGGTACAAAACCTGTGCAGGCGCCAGTTCTGATTGACAAGCTGTTCAATATGGAAGTTGAAATAAATAGTTTGCAGAAAGCTGTGCAGAATGTATCTAAATGTGGTAATTTAGCAGATGCCTCATTCGAGAGTAATGGCGATAAAATTGTTCTGGAAGGCATTTTGGGTGTGGATCTTATCCAGTACTTGACAGACTTCAAGATCGTACCGTGCTTGAGAGTTTCTAAAGGGGCCAAAAATTGCCTCACAGCTCTTAATGATAAAACTATCCTACGTGGAAGTAGCAAATGAAGATGATCTTGATGAAGGAAATTGTCCTAGGCGTAGAAACGAGCCAACTGAATTTGTTAGGTGATCCCATTAACTTTGTGCAACTGCGGCAATAAATAGAAAATTCACACTTAAAGAAAACTTGGTCCAACAAGTTCTGATTAAGGAAAAGGCTGTACAACATGTAGGTGCGAGAAGGCCAAGATTTACAAGATCATCTCAAAGCCTGTGTTGAATTTTTTGAATTTTTGAGTGTAATAGCTGATGATGTTGATGAAGAAAGCCGTGTAATAATCCTGCTGTCATCTCTACCCGACCATTTTTCCACACTTGTAACAGCACTGGAAGCTCATGAATAACTACAGTCATGGGATACATTAACTATCTGTTCCACAGCCTTCTGAATGAAGAAACAAAACTGAAAAATTAAAGTTCTTCAGACTTCAGTGAAAAATCCCTTGTGAGCTCTAAATTGAAAAATATCAAGTGCTTCGAGTGTGGGAAATCAGGACACTTACGCACCAAGTGCTGGATCTTTGGGGAAGGGGTTCGTTATCCCCTTTTCTTGTCTAATGTTCCAATTAGTAAACTAGGACAATAAGAGAGTTCTCTTAAGTCTTTTTATTCAATTCATGAGTAAGTAGTATGTCGAGGTAATGGTAAGACACTATATTACGGTAAAGGGGTAGCGGCGATCCCAGACGGTTGTATCGAGGAGAACACAGTACGTCTACATCGTACCAGTGCTGGTAGCGAAATAGCTGGTGTCTACAGCTTACCGATCGGCCTTGGCTGGATGTTGCCAAAAAGTCGTCAGTATATCAATGCGTTAGGCGCTCGTGTGATACGTTATTTTTTGCTGTTAATAAAATTGAAGTTTTGAATCTCAACCGACACTTTAGTTTTAATAAAAAAATAATTATAATTTATGTAGAATTTTACTAGGCACCACATCACTACCCTGGCCAGTAGCGGAGCGTTAAGGGATACTGAGATAGTTATAGCCAGGAGCTAGAAGCGAAGGGAAACGGAGGGTATATAGGACACTTGGCAGGAGCCTGTTGTAGATCGCTACAAGATTGCTCTGCAGCCTCGGTCCATGTCAGCTGTTTTAGCTGCTGGGGTGGTTGCAAAATAGTTCGGTTAATAGAAAAGCTTTGGTGGCAAGGAAAGGTATCATAGGAGAAAAAAAAATAGTAAACATGTTCATGAAACGTTGCGGGTCACGGGAACACTGAGGACAGGCGCGGTCAGCAATGGTTGCTACTCTTATCAGTAGGAAGCCGTACGCTGCCTGCGCTTACCTCGTATCCAAAGAAAGGTTTAGTTTGGAAGGAGGAACTGTTGTCTAACGACAACGCAACTTGTGTTGAGCAAGAATGGGGAAAAAATCAGGGTAGATCTACAGGCAAAGGAGTTCGAAGAGGAAATTCAGGAATAGCTATAATATGGCGGAAAGAATGGTTCTAAGCAATCGATAAGAACTTTCGTCATACATTACAGAATTTTTTTGCTCAAGATACTTCTGAGTACTACCACTAGTCCTTTGGATTAAGGCTGAGGATCAAAAGATAAGGACATGGTATGTC